>JAOVYW010074521.1:0-12122 GCA_025775045.1 Hiodon tergisus | reverse complement strand
GAACTGTACCTGTGAATGCCAGGAACACAGAGAGAGGAGCTGTGTGCAAGGTAGAACTGTACCTGTGAATGCCAGGAACACAGAGAGAGGAGCTGTGTGCAAGGTAGAACTGTACCTGTGAATGCCAGGAACACAGAGAGAGGAGCTGTGTGCAAGGTAGAACTGTACCTGTGAATGCCAGGAACACAGAGAGAGGAGCTGTGTGCAAGGTAGAACTGTACCTGTGAATGCCAGGAACACAGAGAGAGGAGGTATGAGTAAGGTGAAACTGTTCCTGTGAATGCCAGGCACACCAAGAGAGGAGCTCATTTGTTGAATTTGGTACAGTGTGCCCCGAAAGCACACTGTACCAAATCTCTCACCAACAGCTCCTCACAGAACCCCAGTCATATCCACCGCGCAGACAGGGTCTCAGTCTAATTCGGTGTAACGAGACGTTGTCCCCCCACAACCCCACACCACACACCGGGGAACACGCTACTAATGAATGTAGGCCCAGTGTGTGTGCACATGACTTGTATGTGTATATGTGAGTGGTCGTAATTGCTCTGAGCTACCAGTGGCCTCGCATGAAGAGTGTCACACAGGGATGTAAATGTGAGCAATGGGTAAATCACAGCTGCCGTCCAGGGCAGGGGTCTGTTTAGTTCAAACTTCATTCATTTTTTATGAGTGTTGACTGACTCCCCTCACCCGTCTCCCCTCCATACTGATTAACCTTTATGTTGATTATTATGAAGTCAGGTCTAACAAAAGTCAAAGGTCCGGGTCGATGGCTGTGACCTTTGAGCCGGGGTTTTTGCTTGTGTGTAGATGTGTGAGCTTGAGAGACATTATGAAAGACTAAGACATCTTCGCTAATACGGCTGTGAAGCGTTTTTCCCCGGGAACCCAGTAAACCCCTTTCTAAAGCTCCCCTCTACCCAGCTGAGCAGAGATTCTGGCTGGAAATGCATTTGTCTCTGACTGGCTTCTGTGTGTCTCATGTTCATCTCTCCGATTCTCAGACTCTAACGTCATTGCTTCTCTCTGGGCTCAAAGTGGGCACGGCACGGCACCGCGTCTGTCCTTCTGCCTCACTGCACTCAGCCTCTCACACAGCTGCTCCCACCCCAGTTATTCAGAGGGGTTTTCCATCGCTGTCTGCGCCGGACCCATGTGTACCTGCCCATATGCACACATGTGGCCCATCTGTGCCATGCACAGACACACCACACACAGAGACAAAACAAATGCATGTCTGCTCCACATGCACACCTGCCTGTACACACATCTGCTTCGCACAGACACAGCCCAGCAACCCACTTGAGAGTCAAGAGAACAGAATGTTTTAACCTAAACACCAACCCAGATCAACCTGCATGCGTGTCTGACATCAACTCCCAGGGAAGGCTGGGCACAAATCAGGCATTCAACCTGTAGTATTACACATAGCGGATACTGAACTACAAGGCTCATTGATATAATGCTGCTCTGAAACCAGGCAAACCTCAAATCTTTAGGCATAACTGACTCTCTCAGTCAAGGACTTTTTTCAACCCCCTCTTTCACAATTCTATGCTATCATGTCAAGCGTTCAAATTGACCCCACCTCTTTTGAGTGTGACACCCAATTCTGTATGACTGCCTACACTATTCATGATCTGGGAAAAGATTATTTCACATGGCACCCAGCACACGTCACACCCGGCCTTTAAAGCACCAGCCTGCTCCTGTCACTGAGAATTTATGGACTGACCTTCAGAGATACCACTCTTGTTTCAACCTAGCAAAATGGAAATTATTCAAAAAGAAATAATGTACATAGGCAGGTTAACAGCAATTGTCTGATGGTGATTTAAGAAAAAAAATGTATAATGAATAAGGGCAATTTACAACCTTTACATGTGGCCGTGGCCAATCAACATGGTGTCATGGCTGTCTGGGTGTGGCCCAGCAATGAGAGTAGAGGGTTCCTGCGGGGGCGTGGTTAATCAAAGCATTTACAGAGCTGAACAAGTGTTCAACTAAGCAGAACCCCTGGGAGTGCTGATTTCGCGTCCTGTTCCTTAAGAATACACATGGTGTGTGCTGTGTGTGGCTTGCTTTCTTTTTGGGATAAATATTAATCCAGATGACAGGTGAGAGGCATGGCGCAGTCGTTAAACCACAGAAAGGGGTCGAAACCCGATCAGAGGAACTTCTGTAGTACCCTTTGGCGAGGTGCCAGAATTACTCCCAGTAAATACTTTGCTGGATAAGTTCATGGATATAGTATAAGGCTGTAAATACAAGCCCGCCTGCTGAGCAACTAACTAGTTCAATGATCTCTGTACGTGTGTGGCCTGCACGTGGTGCGCTGCAGGGTTCAGGACCGGAGACAGGAAGTGACTGTACAGCTGGAGCTCGTTGGTAGTGCTGGGCGGGAGCGACGGGGCGGCAGAGAAGGAGAGAAAGACAGCCCACGGGTGGTGGAGGAGGAGACGTTAAAGTTGATCTGCACATTCAAATGTTTTCAGGGCCATTTTCTGTATCCGTTTTTGGGTCTATTTTTACACACAGCTTGATGGATAATGAGTTCAGCTTGGTTCTTAGATGCTCTCCCTCTAAAAGGATACAGAATTTGCCATAGATCGCGTGTCACCGGGTTTTATTCCCCGTTTCATACCAGCCGAGGCAGAATTCCATGAACATATTTTACAAAATAAAGAAATACCTGCAAGCTCTGTGTATTTTACACTGGACTATTTTTATAGCGATGAACTGCTTGACTCATGCTGCCACACGCACAGATTAGAGAGGAGCTGGAGTGTTTTGTGGAGGCAGAGCTGTAGATGTTATCTGCCTGTGCTGTCGGTGTTGGAAATTATATGACAAACTGCCTGATCTGGCTGTTCCAGGCACCAAATCACTTAATTTCATTCTGTTCCTGGATGGAACCACTCAGATAAAACGGGCCTCAGGCCCAGTTCCGCTGATCCATATGACAGAACCAGGTGGACAGCTGGAGCAGAGCTGTCCGGACACTTGCAGACAATCATCAAATTATTTTTGCAGACATTACAGCCCGATTAAATCCGACTAATTATACAGGTTTAACAATTACAACTACAATGTAATGCAAATAAAGTCTGTGTGAAGGTTTAAACACATCCGCGCCCATACCCTATGTGACTGGAACCTGCAACTACTCTAACTGCTGCGCCACCTGCTGGCCAGAAGGAAGCCCCTAAATTTTCTATAGGAAATCAGAAAGCATATCTCATCCCACGCACACATGGTGACTATTCCGTGGGCAGATCGCACACGCCCAGCTTATTGCCCACATTCAGGCCAAAGTGGGCTCTAGCCCAAAGAGAAGTCCTGGACCTAAAAAGCTCGATCAATTCCTGTCAGCTGAGGATAACTTTCAAGACAAATGACAAGTTTTTAACCCCAGATTTAACCTCATTCGTATTTTTAAAGATCACAGCACCATGTAGTGATAGAGAGCATGTGTTGCCATCCTCAAAAGTCACATTCCCTGGAGTATTGGAGGCGGACTGCACTTCATCTCTATGGATGAATAAAACTGGTGTTTTTATCTGGTTTGCTTTGGTTTATTTATTGCGCTGTTAATGCAGCAATGAATTGTCTGCTTACACCACCACTTCAGTTTGTGCATTCAATTTCAAGGAGAGATTTCAATGTAAATGGAGAACAAGGGCTCGGTGGTGTTGTCAATCCCGACAGAAGATTGAGCTGCGCGGTGGCAGTGGGGAGGCTGGGAATATTGGAGATGCATCAGAACAAACTTTCTGGCTCCTCAGGGAAAAGTGTGGGGCATAGAGTGCCACAAGCTTACCTCATCACCGACGTCAATTACCATGCGCATAATGAGAGGATGTGTCACATGACGGCAGGATGTGTCACATGACGACAGAATGTGCCACATTATAGGAGGATGTGTCACATGATGACAGAATGTGTCACATGATGGAAGGACATGTTAAATGATGGAAGGATGTTTCACATGATGAAAGGACAGTTGAGTGATACTATCACTTCTCTGGCCAACCTCCCCCACTGGCCAAGCATGCCTTCTCTATCATTTTAGGGAACTATGGGCAGTGGAACAGAGCACAGGGGCTGTTCTGACTTCCTGTTCGTTCTGGCCAAGTGAACACTGGGATCGAAACCTCGCCTTCTTTCTCTCTCAGACTCCAAACCGGGGGAAGCCCCCGCCTCCCGCCACCCGCCCCCTTGTCACTGGGTCCTGTGGAAGTTATCATTTTGCACTTATGCATGCAGCACAGTTCCCGGGGCCAGAGGCCTTTGGCGGCTCTGACTTTCCAGCACCCGTGATTGATGTTTCAATTATTTAGTGGTGTAAAAATGGGAAATTACACGTGCATTACAGCAGCCGGGGTGTACTCACAACGTTATGTGAACAGAACTAACCCGTTTCACCTCACTTCTCTATTTTCAATTTTGTCCTTACATGGAAGAGAGCTCAGAGGAGCTGATGAGAGGAGCCCCTGGCGAAAGTAATTCATAGACTTTGAGCCTTGTCACTGACCCACATTGTGAAGAAAACCAAATTTAACAATCGCTCAAATCAAGTAAATTAATGAGATATTAATGGCTATATTTGTGTTGCCTCTTGTAGTGGCACCTTCCATTTTTCATACACACGTGCATGCATATTACAGAAAAGATAACTCAATCATCTGGATAGCTCTGAACGGTAAGTGATCATCAACAAGTATTAATACATGCCAGCATGTATTAAGATTTTCAAAAGGTGCAGAATCCAGTCAGGCAATAGTTCAGATGTATATCAGAAGAGAAGCAGCAAACCATGTGACCATCAACTGCCCAATCATGAAGCAGGATACCAATTTGACTTATTTTGGCTTTAATAGTTAGGTCATCACCCGTGTATCATTTGCAGAGTTGGTCTGAGCACTGAGCTAGGGGACAGCAGATGCAAAGATAGTTTTCTCTCTCTCTTTGAATAAAAGCATTAGCTAATAAAGTTTAAGTGGCACCGTTAATAACCTCCCCTCAGATGGGGTCGTGAAAGCTTGGCGTCGCTGTCAGACCAATAAATCTACAGACCGTGCGAGGATTGGCCTGGAGTGCTACAGAACAGTCCCTCTGAGATTCACAGGGCCGAAAACTGGGCTTTTTAAATATCTCAGCATCTTCCTTAGAGTGCGCAGCCATGATGAATGACATTATAATGGCAGCCATGAGGCAGACCTTCCTCCACGCCGCGCGTCAACCCCTGATGAAACGGAGAAGGCGCAGATGTCTGTGTGATGTCAAGTGGTGGTGGCAAGTTTTACAAAAGGAGCTGTGCACGAACGTTCAGAGAGGGATCTTTTTTTTTTATATGAAAGACAAATAGGTCTGGTGTGTGGCTTCAAAAACCAGTCTCCATATGCTAATCTCTGTACGCTAATCCACAAAGTCAGATGAATTAACCCAGGCTACTGCCAACAAGTGCAGATTGACTACTACCAGTTACTTTCATTTTTCACACACCTCTGTGTAAGTCTTTAAACGTATGTGTACCAACTACTGCCCAGCTTCCTAGTTTTAGTTTGGCTGATATGGAGCTCCTTGCCTCCTCTCTTGCTCCCTCCCACTACTCTGACTCAATGGGGACACCATTAACGGCTCTGCAGTTCATGGCCCCCAAGCCTCCTGTGAGAATCAGCAAAGTCCGACAGTCCCTTCGTCTCAATTCACAAGACGCTGAATAGCGATCACTTTATCACGCAATCTGTCTATGCAACCAGCAACGTAATTGTAACTCCAGAAAAAAAAAGAAAAAAAATTGTTTTCATGATGAATGTGTGGAGCCTTTCGAACTGACCCTACTGCTATTGATTTATGCTCCTAAAACATGCAATTTGCTTGAATCAATGGTGTTTTTCTCTTCACGATAAAACAAATAGCCACTCTGAGATGTGATTATTTTAAATAAATGAGTGGTAAACCCAGGTCTCTTGTTTTTTGGGGGGGTTTTGGTTTTTTTAAAGATGAAAAACCGACTCGCTCAATGGCAAATTTCTACCCGAGACTGTTGACCTGCCTCATTGGTCCCAGGCCACAGCACAGATAAAAAGATCTATCTTCATCCAGATCCTCAATAAAACCAGCCCTATCAGGACTATGTTTTCATCGAATTAATCTAGCAAACTTATCTAGAGTGACACACAACACCTGCATGAAAGCAGGTAAAAACTAGGCAAACTTAAGTTTGTGTCCTTTTAACGGAGAACCAACGCCGTTGGGGAGCTGACTCTCAGTGTTTTACACGGACTGAAAATGTTTAATAAATGCAATATAATGTTTAAAGCAAACATAAACTTTAAAAGGTAAGCTCAAAGGAAACATTACAAAAGTATTTTCATTATATCGCAAACAAGAAAACCACATTCAATTTCTAAGCCGTATTACATTTAAATAAATTAATGTGTGAATTATTCATTTGCCAACACAAATATTTATGTAATGTCAATAAACAAAAAACGGAAAGATAAACTGAATGCGCATTTTAAAATGTTAAAAATAAGTTACTTGCATATTTGTGATGGCAAAAAATACTAATTCAATTATTTTACTAGATTTATGCTGTCACATATATTAAACTCGCCACTGTAACTTCACGTTTGCTGGCTTATTTTCTGCTACCTTCAGAAAAATGACTGATAGGCCCATAGTAAAATGGTATACATTCGAGATCTACTGCTAGTACTCAGTGTTTTGTCAGTAAATTTTGCTATATACATGCAAATAATATATATTATCTTATTGTTACCAAATAGGTTTTTAGAAACAAAACCCGAACCGAAAATCAAGTTTTGAAAGTAAAACCGAACGGAATTTATGGTGCATAAATCACCACACTGGTCTAATTTCCATAATAGAGAGCGAATCTAAGAGAACCATGAGCCAATGGTTGTACAGCTCAGAAATCAGACCATCCAATCAGAAAGAGAGGCATAAATTGGGAGGCATGAGGCTGACGCTTGCCAAAGTGTGCTAATTTAAATTTAAAGTAGGCACTCCAAATCCTTTTTTCTTATGCTGATTACTACTTGAAAAGTATTTTAGAAGCTCAATCCGCCTTGCTAAAGTAAGAGCCATTATCAAAATCCAGTATTCCATCTTTGTTCAAATAAAGTTTTAGCCTCCCGAATGGCTCAGTCAGTTTAAGGTAAAGGTGAGCAGCACAGAATGAGCTGGAGTTTGCCAGTTCAGATCCAGCTCATGTCATTTGCCAATTTGGCCGGGAGAGCACAGCGGTGGCGCAAAATTGGCAGAGCACTGCTCGGGCTGGTGAGGGTTAAAAAAATAAAAAAATGCATTCAGCGCTAATGAAGGTCATCCCGGTTTCCTGGGTGCCAGCCTAGCAGTACAGTTGAGAGGGATTGGCCTCTCATCCAATTGCAGATGAAGCTCTCATGCAAGCTGTGTAGCCTGAAGTGTGGAAAAGACATCAGCGTCTCTTTGGAAAATAGGATTGGAGGAGAGTAGTAGTACTTCCTTACCCTTGCACATGTGGTGCTGGGAGTCATAACGACGGGCAGGAATGCATTCGCAAAATTTATGATAACAAATTAGGGGGGTGGGAAAAACAATTGTAACTTACTACAAAATGTTTTAAAATCAATGTTTTTTTCCCCCCTTACACTGCGGGTTGGCAGGTTAAAACCAATTATAGGGCTACCGGTGGCGCAGTGGCAAAAGAACTTGGCCTAACACCAGAAGGTTGTAGGCTCAAGTCCTACTTGTAGCCATCCTTAAGCAAAGTACATGTCCAAAACGTATCTCTTGTAAATGTACAGGTGTATGAATGGAATTATAAATAGTATAGATTTATTCGATTAACAACCTGCATATCTGCTTAGTATGTAAATAAAAGTCTACACCTCTCCCCATCATTTGAAACCTAATTGCTACTCCAACCACTTGCATTCACAAATCATTATCAGAAATTCACAAATCATTATCAGCCATGCCTACAACAAACACCTGCATTATGAGTCACCCCCTCCCCTCCCCTACTCTACCGGTCCACTGACAATTCAGCAATTCAGCGGAGTGATCTGTTGCTCACCATCATGAGAGCTTATGTGTCTTTGGCCAGTTAAAATGTTTTATAAAACTGTAGAGACGCAGACAGGAAGGAGCGAGTAAAATTAATTTCTGACACGCTCATTGGGCCTTCACCTTGTCTTCCTCTCGATTGTTCGTCAACATCCTGCCCGCTCTCTGTACTAAATAGAGCTCCAGTAGCATCTTCTTCTTTTGCTCAATCACTCCTTCAAACTCTGCAGTCTGACGCCCCCCGTTTCCTTCCCCCAAAGCACGTATCATAGCGTTCAGAGCCAAACCCCACTCTACCGGGCCCACAGCTCACATCAGCCTGACTGGTCTGGACGCTCGGACGGTTTTCCGATATCAGGTGATGGAGAGTGCTGCAGTGGGTCGCGACTCATGTGGCAATGGCCGACGTTACACATGTGAGAGTTACGTTTGTAACATGGCCGGTAGTACTCAGACAGGTATGGGTAGGGAAACCTTAAAGGTGATGGTAAAATAATAGAATCATCACAGTAGTATCATGGTAAAAATGGACTCTGTCTGTGTCCGTGTCAGGCATTGACTCTGCAGTTTCACCTTCCAATCATTAATAATGATGTATGTGTATGTGTAAATACGGTACAGAAATACAGTGGTGTGTACCCAGAACGGGATGTACCTAGAGAGGTGTCTGCCTAAAGCCGATTGTACCTGAGCGTTGTGTGTGTGTGTGTGTGTGTGTGTGTGTGTGTGTGTGTGTGTGTGTGTGTGTGTGTGTGTGTCGGTATGTCTGTACGTGAGTGTGCTTGCTTCACTCTATGTGGTCAAAGGATAACATGCATCAGAGGTCTATTCTAGGCTATAAAAATATCTAAGAAAGCCTGTCCTTCAACAGCCTTCACTGTTCTTTGACTACGTGAACAAAAATTACAATTGTTGGAATCTGCTGCTGCTCAGCAAAGGAACACAACCAATACTACACAGAGTAAATTGAAAGCTCTGAAGGTCAGCCACACCCAAACACACCAGAAAACTCATCAAGACACAACAAGAACTCCAAAACATATAACCACCGGAACTCAGAAGTACCATCAGAACAACAACATGCCAGACAACAAATGCAAAGGTCCCCCCTAGTGGGTCAAACAAGGACATTCTCGCTGTTGATTTGGACATTATCCATGTTGTAATGAAACAATGATGTCATAAAAACGTCAAAGCACTTGACTAATGGCAGTGGCAGCTTAAGTGTATTCCCTTTAACCAATAACAGCAGAGGTTACATTGTCACCAATTTGACCAGTGACAGCTGAGGATACAGTCAACCCCTTGACTATTTAAAGCTGAGCTTGCTGTACTGTGGTTCTTTTATAGAACTGTGGTTCAACCCATAGTGGTAGGTGACCTAATTCACAGTATAAAATACAGTTTTTGAAAGAAGAATGGTAAATTAATTGTCTTAAAGGATTGACTAGTCTGACCTCAATCAAACTCTGGGAGACTTTCAATTAAAATAATCTCCTACAGTCTAGCGGTTGATAAAGGATGCCTTTTTTGTCTTGATTGAGTTGATTGAGTTTGAGAGTTCTGAAATGTGTTCATTATCGTCGGATTAATGGAGATTAATGGCAAATAACCTTTCTGTATTTGAATCATATAGCACTGGCACGAACAGGAAGGGATTAATGTCCAATCAGAGAAGTAGTGAGTTTCAGAGGTGGAGAGGACAGTATAAGTTTTATCCTTTTAAAAATTTTGCGGTGAATGTTTGATTTCAGGTGGTGGGGGGGGCGCAATTTTCAATGATCAAGTTGTATTTGGGAGTAAGCAGGGGGGCAGTGGAAGAGAAAAAATAGTTTCAGACTGATTGAGTCAAGTAATCACCAAATACATTTACAACATACTTGACGGTTGTATATTATTTTATAGAAATTCTTACATACAATAATTTTCATTTATCATTTTAGTTTTCATATCATGACACATTTATGTCAAATTTGTAAAATGTAGATTCTAAATTCTAAATGCATTTCCACTTTTAACAGCATCACAGAATGCTCTTGTCAGCAAGATTGCAATGAAATCCAATGGAGATGTAACTTATTTAATATCGCAAAAATTATAAGTTGAGTTTTTTTAAGGTTTATTTATTGTATATGCAGAAGGCAACTGTAGTTCTGACCACTCTTGTAAAATGGATCCCCCATTGCTATGGTGGAGTATCGTTCATTGTTTGAACACAACGCACTTATAGATGCACCAGGAGATAACATAACCATTTCAACCTCCGTTTAGTCCTGCGCTGTGTACGCCAAATTTCCCAGAGAGCACAAGGGACCTGACTGATGTGTCATTGGCTCATTGATTTTTATAACTTCATAAAAATTACACTGCTCTTCCTTTAATAAAATGTACTAACCTGCACCACAATCGGTGAACCGTGCCGGTTTGTCACAGGGCCCATATCAGCAAAGCCAGGTTGTCCCTGATTTGTTACGGTCGGCAGGTCCCGGCATTGTACGGAACAGGGGGCGGATCCAGTCCCGTACCAATGCATAGGGGTGGGAGATGCCACCCCGTTAATACTGTCTGACAGACTGGAGGCGATTTGCTGTCAGCGGGCTTCTGAAGAACAGAACTCCAGCACCGCTCGGACACAGAGCACACCTTTTTCCGTATGTCCCCCAGAGCCAATGGTGAATATTAAATTGCCAGTATATTTGTGTTACCTGAAGGAGTCTGTTCTGCTTCCGGTATTGATTCCCAGCCTTCAGCCGGACTTATACCTCTCTGTAATTGCATTTTAACTGTAAGTCATTACAAAAAGACAGATCAGGCTCTGTGCTGAAGCAGTAGCTAAGTTTTGTGAGAGGTCGTAGTTCTTTGAGCAACCAGGCTCTGTAGAATACCTCCCGTGCGGAGAAAAAAAAGCAGAAGTCTCAGGTCATATAAAACAGTTTGTAGTGCAAACAAGATATTTTATCTCATTCCAAACAGTTCTGTTCGATAAAATTGCCCAACCCAACACTGGGATATAAACTATGTAGTGTGGCTAGAACTTTGTGTTGCTTTCCATTTTTAACAGTCACAGATTGCGATTTTTGGGGGCTAGTTTTAAGAGTCTGTCCTCATGTTGTCACTTACAACTACAACTCAGCCACAGTCTTGCTGGAAGAGAAACTCTATGGTCCCTCCACCCATGTGAGCCTTTCTTCAGATGATTGGACATTTTACTACAATCATGCTACAATACAATTGTGGATTCCGAATTAAAGGTTTTAACAAGAAAACCCCGCATCAACTCTGAAAATGTCCAATGTATCAGTTAGCCAAGAATTTAATTTCATAAGAACAAAAACCACCCACAAAAGCACATACTTTTTCAGTCGCAAAACTTCCTTCCCCCTACAGCTCTGCTGTCTCGGCTTTTAAAGTCTTTAAATGGTAGCAGTTGAGTGCTGTCTCGTTAACAAACCACACTCAGGTGTTCAGGAGAGGTTCAGGCTGAGGGTGGCTGCAGGTTTTCCATTATCCATTGTTCAGATTTGTACCATTTTCAATGATCAAGTTGTATTTGGGGGTAAGCAGTGGAAGACAAAAAATAGTTTCAGACTAGTCGAGTAATCACCAAATACATTTACAACATACTTGATGGTTGCATATTATTTCAAAGAAATTCTTACATAAAATATTTAACATTTATCATTTTAGTTTTGGTATAATGACACATTTATGTCAGATTTGTTAAATGTAGATTTCTAAATGCATTTCCACTTTTAACAGCGTCACAGAATGCTCTTGTCAGCCAGATTGCAATGGAATCCAATGGAGGGGTAGCTTATTTAATATCGCAAAAAGTATGATGCTCCTACATGTCAACAACATCTACACAGTCTCACAGAAGCCCTATTTAAATCAGTGCCTCTCTTTTTAAAGCAAAGAAGACATCCAGAAAATTGCGTCTTTGAAGTTTTTCTTTTATTTTTATTGTTGGCTCACATGCGTGTTTGCTCTGCCTTAATTAAGAGATTTTCTCTGTTTTAGCTGTTGAGTGTTGGTTCTCA
>JAOVYW010074520.1:6218-18126 GCA_025775045.1 Hiodon tergisus | reverse complement strand
GCCACAGTATAAAAGGATGCAGGATTCTTCAGTTAGGACCTGTACCTGTGGGGAAACAGCATGAGGTGGTTTGGAGCAAATTTGAGTTGAACTTGAGGAGAACTTGAGGAGAACTTGAGGAGAACTTGAGGAGAACTTGAGGAGAACTTGAGGAGAACTTGAGGAGAACTTGAGGAGTCTATGAGTGTTTTTAGCGTTTGAGTATTTTGAACCTGATTTGGCCTTGGGCCAATTCACCCATGTTACTTTATTACAAATGGTATACTGAAATGTTATTTTAAAGCAATAAAACTCAAAATCAACTATTGTTAGGTGACATTGGTTTTGTTTGGGTGCCATTTAGTCAGTGGTTAAAGTTTTTCTTTTTCTTTTTTTAAATATTGATAAGGCTATTATGAAGTGAAATTATGGTTAGGGAGGGAATTATATTCTTAGGTGTCTACTTGTGTTTACTCTAATTATTACTCTAAACAGAATATTTGTCATTGTCGTCTTTTATATTAAAAGTAACTTGTAACGTAAATATAATAAATTATTACCTTTGCAGTGTATTAATATTGGCTGTTGGACATTCATATACATTCATTCATTCGTATTTACATTTGGCTTTAAAAAACAACTTTAAAAAACAACACATTTCCTCATATTTATCGCACTGGAGAATTTAATATATAGTGAGACCTAAACAGCTTACTAAGCACCCAGCCTTTGTCCTTCAGAGTGGACATACTTTTGGATTCTTCTTCTTAAGATCCATAGGCACAATGTCCGTAGGTTTTCAAAGCAGTACCAATTACGTTTTTTCCATCTGATCCAGTCTTGTGTCTCTAAACTTAAGCTGTGCAAGTCTTTTCCACACCAGTCTTTTATATCGTCCATCCATTCACTCGATGGTCTCCCTCTTTTTTTCCCTTCCATCATGGCTTACAAGAAACAAATAACCTATTATTAGTGGGCTGGGGCATTACACACAGAAGAAAGGTAATTGCCTACAATTATCTTACCGTTGTCTTCCACCTGTGAACCCCCCCCCCCCCTCCAGTTGAGGGATCATTGGTCAGGCAACAAATCTGAAGGAAAATGGAGACCTATGTGAATTCGACAGGGATAAAGTAATACAAAATAATAGATTAAGAAAAGGGTAAAAGGTTCCATCCAAGTGTTTTGATTACACCCAGGCACTGCCATGATCAGACCATCCCTCAAAACTCAAACAAGATTTCAAACTAGAAGGAGACTTGTGAGAGAAGCGACAGAGAGGCCAACAATCACTTTGACGGAGCCACAGAGTTCAGTGGTTGGGAGTGGAGTAATGGTGCCCAGGTCAACCATATCAAGAGATCTGCATAACACTGTCCTGTATGGCAGCGTGCAGATAAAGCTGTTGCTCAAAACGTACCATCTGATGTCTAGATTTTTCTGAAAAACCTGCAATGTGGGAAAACATTTGGTGGTCAGATAAGACCAAGATAGCGCTCTTAGTTTTGGCCAAAAAAGCTGCCCGTGTGGCGCAAACCTAACACTGCCAATGACTCAAGATTTGCCATTGCACCAGTGAAGTATGGTGGTGTCAGCATCATGCTGGTAGTGTGCTTCTCATCAGCATCTTGTTAGAATGGATGGAGCAAAATACACAGAGATATTGCAAGAGATCCTGCTTTCGATTACTAAACTGAAGCTTGAAGGGAATTTCACATTTCAGCAGGACAATGATCCCAAGCGCAAGGCCAAAGCAAAATTAGAGTGCCTCAAGAACAATCTGAGAACAACCTGATCTGAATCCCACTGAGAATCCGTGGTGTACTATTTGAAATTTTCAGCCCACCAGCTTCATCCAAACAACCTGAAAAACGTGGAAAAAATCTGCCAAATAAGAATGGGCCAAAATCATCCCTGAAATCATCCCCAAGCTGGTACATACTCGCCCCAAAAGACTTAAAGCTGTTGTTGCAGAGAAAGTTGGCTCTACCAAATATTACCGAGTGGCCGTTGAATACTTATGCAAGCAACATATTTCAGTTTTTTTTTTGTATTTGTCGTACAAATACTTATATCAAATTAATGTTACCATGCAATAATTGATTTTAAGTTCCAGCGTTTTAAAATAAAATATCAAACCGAACAAAATGTATTGTTATTATCATCATTATTACTTTTTCCCCAGTGGCACTGCAAGTTCTAGAAAAAATTAATAAAATTTCCTCTCCCATTAGGTTTCTGATTCAATGTTCTATCAAACAAGGTGAATTTGACAGTCATTTACAGAATACGGGACAATGCAATCCCCTGTACATTTGTTACACCCGGTAAAACAGAACAACTTAAAGTAGCCACTCCTGACTGAAGGCTACCTGAACAACCAGAATACCTGAATAAAGATAAAAGATAAAGATTAACCAAGTGGCCACAGACGCCTAAAGGAACCCACAGGAAAATGTGTTGCTGTGTTCTTTATACACAGCATACAAATATAACCGATAGAGATACAAACAATTAAAGTGCCGTTGGCATCCGTCAATAGCAACTGAAGTCTATTTCCTGCTGGTTTCTCTGTTTCACTTTTTTTCCTGAGTGAGAAATTTGCAGGCAGTACTACCGGATCATTTTTCCACAGTTGCCTTCCCACCGCCTGCGGTTTCAGGAGAGATGATTTAATTATCATGACACCTCTGACTTAAAATTACCAACAATCTCCGCAGTGTTACGGAGGGAGCCCCCACAGCAACAGGGAAGATGGTTACAGAAATAATGGTTCACGCTGAATCATGATGTCGTCTCTGTCAAGAAGGGAATGATTCCACCATAAAGGGGCAGGGAGGGGGGCGACTGATTGTTGTCTTTATAATCACGTTTCAGTGTTTCGTTGGAACAGAGAAGACACAAATACGAATGTGGCCGACGGTCATTTGTTTAATTGTGTGCTTCAAAAAAGGTATGGGAGGATTGTGGCCTTTCCCCCGCTGTCACTCAAATGGCGATCGCCCAATGGCAATGTAGCTAAGTTTTACTTGGGGCCCTGAACTAGATCGTCCTCAAAAGAGATTTCGCTAGCTCTGATTTTGATGTGTTATCTTGTTATTTTCTGATCGAGACCGCAAGGAGGCCAATGCTTCTTAATCTTCACCAGGTAATAAAAACATACAATACATATCACAGAAAACAAAAAAAAAACAACCTTACATTTGAGCTTTCCACATTTCAACGCGGATTCTGCCTTTGTGTTGTTGCTGTTGTTGTTTTGACCCAGATATGTCCATGCTTGATGCCTGTGCCCACGTCTGTCTATTCCCCACCACAAAACCACGGTTGTCCATGACAGAAACCTGACACCGACGCGGCTGTCTGGCCTGCTAACACATGTTTATGAGTTCTGTGAGGGGTCTGAGTGCGTGCTGGGTAATTGACTGCACCCACGGTGACTCCCCTGATCAGGATCAAGCCCCGATGCCACGCTACTCTGGAAAATGCTGAAGCTTTGTTACCTCCAGAGCCCTAATTAATCAGCGTCGGAACGTCTTGATATTTATATATACTGGCTAAGCTCCAACTCGTCTGAAAACATCGTGGCCAACAGCTGCAGGGCTGATGGAAATTCCCTGACACTACCGAGTCTGCTGTTGTTCTCCATGCTGGCAAACGAGAAATCAAAACCCAAAAAGCCATCGAGAGGAGATGTACTGTAAAGTGCAGGGGAGGGACAGAGATGGAAATGCTACGTTGATAGTGGAATTGCGATACGCTCTCTAACCCTAAAACAAACTCAAAATGCTGGGCCTGATTAATCACTAAACTAGCCTCATTACTGGGAATTATTGCTGGGACGACCCCCCCTTGACAGTTCAAACAGGCCTGTAAAATCCAAGTGGAATTATAATTATTATCAGAGACCCACTGTCAGTAAAAATTGCGTGTCGTTTTATCATGTTTTTAGCAACAACAAAAAAATATAACCTCATCCTGATATTTGGCCCTATATGCTTTATTTTAAACTTTATTGCACAGCGTAGCCATTTCACAGTCGTAAATGTTCCGTGGGATGTGAAAATTATTACAAATAAAATTTATAGCACTGTTACATCCCATTGAAATAATACTACATTATCCTTTGTTTCTGGTTTCTCAGATTTAGGGATTGCATTAAACTATGATTGTGCCTGACAGAAGTAATAAATAACAACTTCTTCTTTGTAGAATTTTTTTTTTTTTTCTGCAGGTGGATAAAATGAAATGAAGCCAATGGGGGGAAAATAGAGTCTGGAGGAGCATATTTGGTTTAAAAATGTGAAAGAGTGAATCATCGTACTACAGATAACTATGGGCTCAACATATTCTTTCTGGTTTTATACCAAAAAGCAATGACAGTGATGCAGATGTTACTGTGGATTGCAGGAAGAATAGTCAACTGGAAAATAAACTAGAAGATCAAATAGGGAAAATTGTCACATGCTCACATCTGATTCCCATATTTAATTCAACAGACTGCTAGAGTTCCACAAATAATACAATATATAAATTATATAAAGGATCGGGTACATCTGCTTTTGAATTTAAGAAAAACACTGCTCTTTATTTCACTCTCATGGGTCCTCTTGGCAGTTGATGAAAATAGTTTATGAAAATTATGTACCTCATCTGTAAAACGCCTCTTCAGGAACTGCAGCCAAATTCAAGAAATAAAAGTGTAATTATGTATTTATCTTTGATATGGCCTCCTGAAAGAACATTTGGGTCAGCAGAAGTGGGAAGTGGACAGTCGTTTGTATTAATGAACCAACACAGCATGTTGATGTATGTTAAACATCACTGGTTTAAAAGTGATATAGTGGGTAGATATAGTGTATGGCCTCGTATGATAACGATCTGCATCATTCTGCTTTGACAGCGTTTTAAATGAAAGATTTATTTGTTTTTAGATTTATTCAGTTTTATAATTGTGTTTTTATTTTTTTGATGTTTAAAAAAAATAAAATAATGTTTCTCCTCAATATTGAATCACCAATTGAACTGGCACACGGCCAGGAGCCACGCCCTCAAGCTCAAAGGAAGGGAAACACACCCAGGCCTGCCCTGGGGGAGAGTCAAACTGTGGGCCAATGCCCACAACCGGGACCTTGTATGTGCACCTGAGTGCGGTTCAGCTAATCGTCATTAAGAGACTTTAAAAGAGTGCCGGCAGAGCTAACTAAGGTAGTAGAAGTTTTAGATTGAAAAGGGTCCTTCTCCTTCTCCTTCTCCATTTGTTTTAGTTTGCAGTGTGAAGGTTTGTTTTGTTGCTTTAGTAACTTAGTTTTATTTTTACTTCTTCCATTTCTGTTCAGTTTGTTAACATTACGCCCTCCTGCCGCTTCCGGGCCAGGCACAATATGCTTATATATATCTTCCTGGGATTAAGCATATAAAAAGATGAATGTATATAATTCTGTCAAGGGCATTGACACTTAAACATCATTCTTGTGTGTTGTAACGCATTGATAAACATTTCTTCAAAAGATGAATGCCAGCTATTTCACAAACCTTAGCATTTCTACGCAGTTTACCTTACACCTGTGTTTTCCACAATACCAGCCTCTCACTGGCGTCAGGCTGTTTCTGCAGGCTCTGAGCTTGCTGCACCCCCTGAGGCCGGAGAGCGGGGGCCTTTCAAAGAGCTGAGTCGGGAGACAGCTGAGGGGGGGGGGGGGGGGGGGGTCACAACACAGAGAGAGGGGACAGAAACACAGGCAGCCGTCCCTGTGGCTCTGTGACGAGCAGAATTAGTCCGGCAGACTGGTCCTGCTGCAGCCGCTGCTGCCAATCCCTCCAGCCAAGGACCAGACGTGAGGATACGGGTAATTTGTGAAACGGCCGGAGCGTGCTGTGGGTTATTGATCCCTGCATACTCGCAAGCACTGACGAAGGGGAAAAATGCCGACGGTGTGAAATAGGGGCCAGGGTTGTAGCAACCACGCCTTTGCTTCCCCGTCAAAATGCATTCGAGTTGGGGGGAAAAAATGCACAATGGCTTAAGCGGAATGTAGATTATATCATAATTGCAATTTTGGTGGATCCTGCCTGTTTCTAAAATGTTAAGGGATATTACTGAGAAAAATCTTTTCCTTCATAAATAGAGACCTTTTTTCTCTTTGTCGGAATGAAGTGTTGCACGGATCTCATTGCTTTATTGGATTACAACGTAGTATGCTCTATAATGTAGTCATTTTTAGTACAGCATTGTGGAATCAAAAAAAAAAAATCAAGCCTATAGACACTAATTATAATGTAGTGGTATGCCATTCATTTATTGTTGGTAGATTTGGGTGCTAGAAATGGTACAGGCTAGCAAGGCTGGAACGAATGGAGATGACAGGCGCTGTCTGAATGCCGGTCCAGCAAAGTGCAAATGATCGTGGGAAATGTAATAAAGTTAGAGTACCAGCACCCATTCAGAGCGCAGCACATTTGCATAATAAATCCATGAATGATTTAGCCGTACAGCAGTCATTAAAGCTTCCTCTCGCGCGAGGTAACCGCTCCTGGGGACATTCTAGACTGATATTGCATGTGGCTGCAGTACAGGAAGGCCGGGAGATTTATTCAAGAAATACTAGGTTTGTCTATTTAAATTTTTATTTGTGTTTTGTTTTTGAACAACTAAAAAAAGATAAATTCCTACCTAAACTGCTATGAGTCACGGCAGCGTTTGCCATTTTTAGGCGTCTGCAAACCACTTCATTGATTCATTCAGTGTAGCCACGGGTCATTTATGTGCTTTTTAGGTCACTGTCATTCTACAAATATACCTATGAATTAGATATATTCCGCATATGATGCTATGTGGTTATAGCATTCAATTGCTTGTAGCATTGTTTTAAATTATTCTGCATTATTCATTTGACAAATCCAAGCTAACAGTCCTCTGGTAAATTAATAAACTAAATTATTGCAGAAGCAACTTAAAACGTCCTCTGACAAATAAAGTGTTTATTTTTTATTCATGAGCAGAAAAGGGACCGCGATGATTACCAACCATTCTACATGAATGTACTGTGACAAACTCCATACTCCTTCCCTCAGACCCTACAATTGTTTAGAATGCATTGGGGGGGAAATAAAACGACTTCCTATGTTCAGCACCACATCGCAGAGATTCCTTATCAGCTTCTCAGAAATTCTTTATAGGGACGAGTCAGAAAGGCTGTAATGTTTAGCTAATTTTCAGCCTGCGTGTCTTTATAGAGTATCCTGGGGATGAATTAAATGTAATATGCTGTATCTCTGTTTTTACAGATATGCTTTTTAGTCACTGCACAGATAATTTATCGTTCAAGTGTACGTGAGTGCATTTACCTAATCAAAAAAAAAGTAAAAATACTTTGAAAACATTTTTATGTCAGATATTGAAAGGTTGACCAGACTGCACCATTTGACCTGTGTCGTTTCCTAGTGCGCAATAATTGTCTCTCTTAGTTTTTACATATTCCTGAATGGCCAGCAAACTAGCATAATCCATCTTCCGATGGGATGTGGGGTTTTCCTCCTTTGACTTGAGACCGGCATGCACAGGAGGTCGATGGTAGGTGACAGCATGGCGCCGCATCCTGCTGGTGCACCATACCTGGGATGATCTCGGACTGGGTGCAAAACTGGGAGGCTCCGGACTCATGATACCTGTCTGTATCGATGATGCGGAACAAGTCTTAAGCTTCCTCCCGTCATAGTGAAAAATTAAAAAACCTTCTATGCCCGACTCAGTGGCCTGAGTCATTGCTAAGCCTCCACGGTATGCTAATGGAGGCTAGAGCAAGCAGAGGCGGATTAGGCGACTGAATATAAACCACGACGGCCTCCTGTTTTCTTTCCCCTCCCTCCTCCGTCCATTGAAATACCTAATTCCCCTGGTTTTACTCTATCACCGGAGGTTTTAGTGTCACGAAACATTAAATCTTAATTCTAACTGGCATTTATATTGCAGTCCAGAGTTAAGCAGTCCAGTATGCCTTAGAATCTTCTTTTTTTCCCCCCTTCTGATGAGACCATAAATGATACTGAAGTGTGGGAGACAAGATATTACATTTTTTGCCTTCATTAGAAAACGCTGCAGAATAATATTCTGTTTTTAATGTGCTTTATTTTTCTTCTGGCTTTGTTAATATACTTGAGGCTGTAAATGTCCCAGGGAATAAAATTTCTGAAGAGACGACAGATTTAGATTGCAGTTCCACTGAAATAATGGTTGTGTGGTGCACTTTTGGGACCACACAATCTAAATAAGTTCCCTTCAGTAAGCCAGCTGAGAGTTATTCATAACAATACATACTCACACTGAACAATGAAAAGTTTCCCTTCAAGTGAGGACAAATTAAAAACTTTATCCTTCCTAGTTTTCTTTAATTGTGGTCCATATTGTGCAGTTAACATCAGCAAAAACACTGAGGGTGGTTTCCCTGTCAGCGTTTAAATTAAGTCAGAAATAAGAATACACTTATTCAAAAATAGCAAATTCAGAATTTAAATGGATTTCTGAAACATTACTTTACCTCCAATCACTTACTTCTGGACTACAGAGACCCTGTTTACATTAATAAAGGAGTAATCAAAATATTCAAGGATTGTACATAGTGCTTGCTTGAATCAAGAGAAAACAATGGGGGGAGAAAAATAAATCAGCCATGAAAACGAAAGCCTGGGCATCATTTGTCACAAATTCAAATAAACTAAAAACTAAAAACCAGAAGGACATCGCAACAGCTACAGGTTGGCATGCACTATGGCCTAGCCTTTGAAATCAAAAATCATCACAGTCCTTTAGAAAATCTGGTCATCTTGTTTAAGAAAAAAGAGTTGAAAGAAAATAACAAGTAACAAAATCGCAGTATACATCCGTCTTTTCTTTGATGAAGGGCATTTGTAAAAACCTCAAAACAATCTTTTTAAAGTAAGGACAAACTCACACTGCTGCACACACACTGGTGGCCGACACCGCCCAAACCACAGACAGACCACCTTGGAAACTTGCTCGTCATCAGTTGGAGGATCTGCGTGACCCTGTTGATTTAGCTCATTTTGAAGTACTGCTGTAGCAATGATGACAATGCAGTCAGTGCATGAACTTGACTTTTAGCCCTGCGGCTCAGCTCAAGTTGCATTAAGGTAGGGGGTGAAAAATAAATTGGTCCGAGCATACCCACTGTCACCAAGGTGAATTCAACTACGCTGTCCTCTTTCAAGCTGATCATTAAAAAAAAAAAAAAAGAATTAAAAAAATAGGAGGATCCATGAAACATGAGTTTCCAGCGAGAAGCAACGTGAACAAGCAATTGAGAACTCTCAATCTCCTATATTCCACATCTGTTGTAGAGGACACGTGATAGGCATGTGACCATCTATGCACCCAATGGCTCCAGGAAGTTCCAGTATTCATAGGACTGAACCTTGTAGTGGTCTTGAGCAGGACCATAAGGGAACTTTGTGTAGTTTTTCTTTCAGTGGCGTTGCACACTGTTATTTTGCACACTGTTGGTTGACTTACACTACACAGATCAGCTGTCTCACAATAAAAAGTTCCAGATGCCAAAAAAAAAAAAACTTCCAAGTGATCTGAACTTGTAGAGCAGGGGGTAAAGGGCTCCACAGAGAAGCAGGACATGAAGAACATCAGATGAAAACCCTGGTTAATGCAATGACATTAACCCATACAAAGCGTTCTCTTTGTATATACAGGAGTGGTCACAAAACTAGGTTGATCAAAGTCATGTATTGGATTGTTCATGTCTATGATTTCCCTTCTGGCGGGTATTTTCTGGTACCCATTGGCTGCAATTTTCTCCAGATAATCTATTTCCTTCCAGCGCAGTGGGGAACTGCAGTAATCTCTAGTCCTGGAGTAGGTTTAATTTTCTTTCTGGAGAAAAAAAGAAAACAGAGAAAAACCTTTTTGAAGTCAGTGGTGAGAATCCGGCCGTGTTTTAAGCCATGTTTGAGAAATTTTAATTACGATAATTTAGAAGTGCAATTTATTCCAGGATTTGGCCAGAAACGTAGTAATACCTACACTTTGGAAAGTATAAAAAGATGTCTTCCACCGAGAGTTTCGCGACATTTCAGCAGCCTAATTCTCCCTTAGGAAAGAGCACTGGCCTTGCTGTGTTTGCTTGCAATGCTTGATATTCAGCCGATGCAAATTAAATCATTTGGTTCCTAATAAAATCCTTTGAGAATTCAAAGACTGAGAAGACACAATGGGCCAAATTGTAGGATATAACATGAAATTAATAACATTAACAAACTCGCTTAGCTGGAATATAATAACACTTTGAAGGATATTGCGTTTCTTTGTGATTATCCCGTTTTGGCAGTAAGTCTTACACAGAGAGAGCAGTGGCAAAGATTGGAAACCCAGGCTATTGAATGGTTTCATTGAGGCTCATAAATTAAATTTATTTTGTATTAATCGCTGTGGCAGTTTTTAATGTCAGCTGTGGATCACTGATTAATTCACTGGACAGTGCACCTTTGGGTTAGGGGCAACAGCTGGAGTCTGTTGTATTTATGGATGCAGGCATCTGCAGTGGTTCAGGGCAGTTGGTGCTTTATATTCATGTCCTCTTAGTGCCAACATAAATTCAGAGACCCCCACAGCAATCCAGCCTTTTCCGGAAGCGCTTGGCCTGACAAATAAAAATGCACAAAAGCCACATGTCAAACATCTCTCGAGTGAGAACCACTCTTACGGAACCGGTCTTGGGAGGGCAGTAACGGGTCACCCATGCCGCTAGCAGTGTCGGATCGCGTATGGGGGAGCTGGCTCTGGAACCAGAAGTTTGAACCAGAACTCAAGGTTGGACACTAATGATGTCTCCTCGTGCACTTTACTATACAAAAGTATGTTTGCTAAGAATATGCAGTAATTATTCTTAACGGAGCCTGTGTTTTTACAGAACATTTGTAAGTGACTACATGCATATCTCATAACTTGTTAATACATCATGCATAAAGCCTTCATGAACATGACGTAAAAACGTGTAAAAGCTTATGTCAGCTGCCGTATATAATATATTGTGATTTTCCAGTTGACCCAGGTCCACTCTCACTAGTAAACTCGGCTTGGGGTATTCCCTACACGGCATGGTAAACGACCACGGGGAACCAGGTAATTGTCATTCATATACACTGCAGAGTCCCTAATCACGTTCCCTCTTGCATTCTGTCAGGTGGTTATTAAATAGGATCTCTTTTTTCTTCAACATTACCTTTAAAAACGAGAGCCCTCTCTGAGGGTACTTGTCTTACACAAAAAATAACTACAATGATTAAAATATGATAAAGTTGAAAAAATAAGCCTTTCAAATTTTTTTTCCAAATACCTAATACTTAAAAGTAAATTAGAATTAAATTATTCAAAAATAAACTTGGCTCCTAACACATTAAAAAGGCATTCCCAAGTTACACAACTGATTAACCACTTCACAAAACTAATTATATTGCTCCTCTGTGATCGGTGTCAACCATGGGAGAATTGAATACATGTATTACTCGCGTCGATTGGTAATGCTTAGACCTTGGTGAAGTCAGACATAAAGCAAATCAGGGAATACGAAGCAATATAAGGCATGATATGCCTCTGACACAACCAAATGGCCCTAAACAGTGTAACAAACACGAATGTAAACAGCGTAACAGGCATGGCCCTATACAGTGTAACAAACACGAATGTAAACAGCGTAACAGGCATGGCCCTATACAGTGTAACAAACACGAATGTAAACAGCGTAACAGGCATGGCCCTATACAGTGTAACAAACACGAATGTAAACAGCGTAACAGGCATGGCCCTATACAGTGTAACAAACACGAATGTAAACAGCGTAACAGGCATGGCCCTATACAGTGTAACAAACACGAATGTAAACAGCGTAACAGGCATGGCCCT
>JAOVYW010074519.1:32792-48768 GCA_025775045.1 Hiodon tergisus | reverse complement strand
AAAGAAAGAAAGAAAGAAAGACTCTCTCCTCATGAGAGCAGTAAATGACGCTATAATTTACTTAACACTTATCCGTAACTTGACAGTACAAAATTTCTCACTCTCAAAGCCCGGGAATGACCCACTTAACCCAATTGAGTAAACAAATAAATAAATAAATAGGAATTCTGTGATATTAAAAGGTTTTCTGCGTAGTGTAGTGAAATAACCAATTAAAAGGCATAAACAGAGAAAGATGCCCGCATTTAACTTACACAATTCCCGTGTCTCAAATCAACATGCAACACTATCGTTGCAAATCTGAATGACAATGCTAACATGTAATTACAATTTGTAATGACAAATCAAAATAAAAACCAAAACCAAAAATAGTCCATTTGAAACCAAAAAGCAGGTTCAAAAAAAGATTGAAATGATGGATTTCTGGCACTGGCAGGTGGGATAGTATGTTGAATATTCTACTAGCCAAGGGAATCCACTTTTTTCAGTATTTAAACATAACTCATAACTCATGACGTCTGGCTGTGAATTTACATACTAGCTGAAAGAGCTGTGATGTTGAACACAGGGTTTTCCAAGTCAGAAAAGAAGCGTCCGGAAAAACAGCTACAAGAGACCAAACGGTACCCGGTACCCGGTACCCGGTACTCATGCTGTGGATGTCGTGACCCATACCCTGATAGAGCAGCTTATCAGCCCGCCCCGGTCATGGACCTTCAGAACCCTCTCGAACATCTGGTTGCGCGCTGCCTCGTCATGGTCAAACTTGCCCTCCAGCAGGTCCACGGGTTCGGAGACACCGCCCGTGAAGTCCACCAGGGCGTCCGCAGTGTTACCCCCATCCAGTGCTTCATAGCAACCATATAACCTGCAGGGGAGAAACAAGGCAATGGGTTATCTTTGATCTCAGAGCACCGCGGCTCTACGTGACATTACAGATCAGTCCGTCTGATTTGGCAAGATGCCCATCGGTATTAGTTAAAGAAAAATGACATTGAGGCAGTCTACAGTCCTTGTAAGCCATATGCTACATCTGGAATCAGGCCATTCTCACAACCAATTAAAAACACCGTAAGAGAAGCCAATGGTGATAAGGTTAAAGCCCAGGGGACCCGAACTATGAGGACTAAACCTCTGGTTCAGCTTATATATCCAGCACCCTCTGCCGCTAAAGCGCGCTGCGTTTGGCTGTACTTGCTTGGCATATGCCTTCTCCACCAGGGCACTCCAGAACTCGTTCTTGTCGTTGGAGTGGCAGTACACCAGCTGGTTGTTGATGGTGGGCAGTCTGTCGTCGATGACCACGTCTACCCAATCCCCAAAACGCCAGAAGTGGAAATGGAAGATCCCGCAGTAGGAGTTTGGTTTCTCTGTGTTCCACTCTTGCTCCTTCCAGTCGGGGATGACCTGTGAGGACACGCACACCGAGCAGGGCGGCATTAGCCTCATTAGCGCCACCCTCCTGGTAGAGACCTTGGCTTCGCTTCAAAGGCTACAAGGGAAGCCGAGCCTCCGTTTAAATTTACCCTACGCGCAACCTCGCCTCAGGGTGTCGACACAATACCGAAGACCAACCAAATCCCAATCAGATTTTTCTTGTGTTTATAAGTACTTGCATTACTCTTTATCAAGCGCTAGTTCTGCCGTTGGCTGGACACTGGATATCAAGAGCGATAGCCATCACTGAAAAGACGTAAAATTTTAAAATTGATTTTCTGTAACCGTCAAAAAGAAACTAGCCCGTTTGTGGCATTTGATGCAAAACAATTGTATTTTGAGTAAGTTCATTTTTGTGCAAGTTAGATAGTTGCGATTTGCTAGCTAGGAGTACCTGAAATGGCTAACACGGTAGATTACATATTTAGAAACCTTCAATTACGAGGAGAAAATGAACAAAAAATAAAACAGCCGTGTTACTATGCAAATATGTTTTCAGTTCATTCGTCTTTTTATATCTGTGTCGCAGATTAACAGAAGTTAAAGCAAGAAAAGTTCAACACCTTAACACTCTTCGAGACGCAACCACATTTGGCAAAATAGTCTCCTACAATCGACCAGGCTTAACCAGCAAGCAATTTTAAGGAAAATAATTTCCTCCTGGAGAGCATGCCACTGGACCACTAGAACCACTTGACTTTAGTAACCTGCCCTTTCAGGGTCTATTTTAACACACTGAACATCAGGACCATTGGCAACGTCATGGTCATTCTGGAAAGATAAGACTATTGCCTAGTATCCTTTCAAACCCATTTCCTTTTAAAATAACCAACACAGAGCCCAACGTAAAATAGGTTAAATATAACCAGAAGAAAAGCCACGTTTTTAAAGTTCCTTTGAAACAAAAAAAAAAAAAAGAAATGCAATAAATTCTACAGATGCCCAGAGCTTCCTGCAAAAACTAATTTGGGAAGACCACCACCCAAAACATCGAGAGTGAAATAAGTAAACAAACAAACAAACTACCGCCGGTCTGTCCCACAGGAAAACCCCAGTGTTGCAAGCTCAGTACGTCATTAGCCTTTGTTGCCTAGCGCCACCACATATTGCACCAAAACGAGCGTTCCCTCCCTCCCTACCTCACTTCTCCTCTCTTCTCTTTCGCGCATCCCTCCCCTCTCTCCGCGTCTGTGCAACACAATCAATAAAGTCTCAAACACAGTGGGCAAACAAGGCTTGCCACATTCTGGGATCGGCCACCGAGGGAGCCGTCAGAGAGAGCGAGAGAGGACACGGGAGCAGACCGGAGTAGCAGAACTGATGGCCTCACACCTGGAGATACCCTTCCGGGAGGACCCCCAGCTGACGGAGGTGATGCGCCTGCGGGTGCAGTCCCTGCAGCAGCGCGGGGAGAAGCGGCAGGACGGCGAGCGGCTGCTGCAGCCACATGAGGTAGTGTACCGCCTGGACTTCTCACAACAGAAGCTGCGCTTCACGCACTGGAACATCCATCTGGGCTCCCCCGGGAGGCTCAACATCATCGGGACCTCGCAACACTGGACGCCCGACCTGACCCACCTGATGACCCGGCAGCTGCTGGACCCCACGGGGCTGTTCTGGAGGAGCCCGGAGGACGGCGAGGGGGACCCCGTCAAGTGCTACGAGGCGGACACCCAGGAGTTCGGCGAGAGGGTGGCCGAGCTCGCCAAGATCCGAAAAGTGATGTATTTCCTGTTCGCCTTTGAAGACGGAGCCGACACCAGCAACATCGACTGCTCCATAGTCTTCGACGTGGTCCAGTAGCGAAAGCCCGATTTAACAAAGCCGCTCCAACTAGCCCAACAGCCCCACACAAGGTTAGACCAGTCGGGCCTCTGCTACCGCGATTACAAGTTTGTGTCTTTTGCCCCCCCGCCAACGCTTTTCTCCCTAAACAGCTCTTCGGAAAGTGTGCCTGCCATGGATGTCAAAAAAACTCTTTCAGCATACCTGCACTGTAAACCCTTGTGGCACTGTCAATCACCTCTGTACAGTACTCACTTATTCAATGAATCAGCTTTGCTTTAATGTTTTTCTGCTCAGATATAAAACACGCTGGGAATCTAGCTGTAAAAAAGTGGATCATCATGTGCAGGTTCTGGTTTGACGTAAAAATACTATTACTCTGCAGTGTAGAAATGCTTTTCCAACTAGCCTACTTTCGCATCAAAGTGTTTTTCTGCAATATAATGACATACTACAGCAACAGCTACTGTAAAAGTTGATGTGTATCACCGCAATGATAATCACAATTTTGAAACGGGGCGATTTCGAAACTATTTGATTATTCTTTTATCGGATGCTAGAAATCTGTGGTTTGTCACGCTGTCTTGTCATGTGCCGTTTACATATATAAATTGAATTAAAAGAATAAAGCCAATCAGAATGTCTCTCTTTTTTACATTAGTTGATACACGTAGAGAAAGTTGCATGGAACACACAGTCTACAACGTGAAGGTATCCAAGGCTGTCCATCAAAGACCTCTCCTTTTTACAGCCTCTCTCATGGAAACGCTAAAAGCTGACCAGCGCGTCCGTGTCAGTGCACAGAGGGTTAGTCACCGCTGACATACGAGTTTAGCCAGCAGCCAGTTAGTGAGGCTTTCAGTGCAATCAATAGAGTCCCATGTCACACACCCCCGGGGTGATCAGGGGGCATGGTTTAATGCAATGTGCTTTCAGGAACTGATCCCAGCGCAGGAATAAGAACCCCACATTTCAGCTAGATTTTTAATATTAGAACGCGTTTTAAATCTTCAGTCCACTCTTCAATGCACACTGTAGTTCCATTTTAAAACACAAGCTGGTCACAAAAAGTGTGGATACAAAGGAAAGGATAAATCTTTTAAATCCACACACCAGAGTCACACTTTGCAAACATCACTCCCATCCATTAAAATGTTTCACATATGAGGGAACCTTAAAACCTGTGCACAGCAGAAGCCAAAGACCGGGTGTCTTACTGACCATGAGCTTTCACCTTCTCCGCCACTAGGTCACCGAGATGACCGCGGTTCTGCCCCTCTCCTCGCTCACTTCCTATTACAATACTCAAAAATCATAAGAGAGAAAATCTGAGAAAACACAGAACATGGACAAATTACACAGGATACTGATACAGGGCAAATGTGTCAGGGTAAACTTAGCGCTACGATGGCACGGGGTGCAAAACAAGACGCTATGAGATGTCCTGCACTACAGCCGACACTTAGCCCACCTTCTCTGTGCATGAATGGATGAATGGATGAATGAATGAATGAGTGAATGAATGAATGAGAAGGAAGGAAAGGGGTGGGGGGGAACCAGCAGAGGTCCACGATTCTGTAGGAAGCCCGAGTCTCACGGAGTCCGAGCACAGTACCGTTACACTCAGTGAGACGGCAACGCTATCACAGTCATCTTCACTGAGAACAGCCTAATTTAGTTCCATCACGGCAGGTTGATGGATGGAAAGCTTATGGAGACAGGGGCCAAATAATTACCCTCGCTGCAGGTGTGACCTTGAGGGGCCCCTCACTGTCCACTGACTGTCAGTAACCTCCACTCCCCCCACCCCTCGTGAAACGGGGTAAACGGGCACCTACACAGCCAGCCGCAGCAATAAAGTTACATTTAAAAAATGGATAGGAGCACAAACGTCCAAAAAAATCGAAACAGAACAAGCCAACGTATACAAAGCTGAGAGAAAGGTGAGGGCTTGATGAGAGATTCCCCCCCCACCTCAGCAGCGGCGGCGGCGGCGGCGGCGGTGACAGGAAGAGGACTCTGCAGGCAGGTGGATGAAAACATGGGGGACCTCGGGGGAGGATGTTCATGGGGAGGCAGCGATGAGCGAAGGCCGTTAATGAGGCCTCAGGAGGGAATGGGGTGTCTGCAAGAGGGACTGCTCCGCGAGAGAGAGAGAGGGGGGCTGAGGAGAACAGTTAATAAGAAAGTTCCAGGACGGATATAGCGCCCTGCAGTCCGACTGACAGACCCCCCCCCCCCCCCCTCGCAGAACGGCACGGCTTGAGCGTCAGTCACAGAAAATCCTGCCTGCCCGGGCCTCGGCACTGCGTAACGAGACGCGAGACAGCCGCAATTTAACACTGGCTAATTAGGATCTTTCCGATTTCCAACGCACACACCGCAATGCATTTTAGTAGACTATAATGAGCGTCACCGATTCAGATTTGGGCCAAAGCATCTGACGTTTTTTCCTCATCTTGGTTCAATCCCATTAGTAAATGTTTTCAGTTACCATTTCACTCCATCGTTCCTCCTGTATGAGATTTTCATTCAGTTCCCTGCACGGATTCCCAAAGTTAAACCCATGAATGACTCTGGGTAAATGCAATTAAATGTAGCAAGCTGGAATCCTTCCGATTTTCAATTAAAAAGCGCCGAGAGCCATAAATAAGCTAGGCTTGGGTACGACTGTATTCTAACCGTTTGGCACCATATCTGTTACAGACAGTGTGAACGCCTCCCGCAGGTGTGATAAAACTGGTCGGAAAGAAAAACAAACAGCAGCTGTTTCCTCACTTCGGCAAGAACAGGGAAGTCCAGCCAGCTCCGGAAATGGAGGAGGACTAAAATAAATAAATACAATTTATAAATAAATTAAATAAAAGAAATGATTTTCCCTCACAATTCCATTTCATGCACAGGTTGACACAACCGAAAGGTTCCGTTTGTTTGCTGCGATTACCAGCGCGTTGCTAGTTCTCCCGACACCTGGCCAGTTACACTGGCCACCTTTAAAGCCTTGCGTTCTGATTGGGTTACTTTTCACGGTCCGTCCCAAAAAAAAAAAAAAAAAAAAAACCAGTGTGCCAAAGCGCGAAACAGCTGTGAGGTCATAGTTTTTAAACGAGACGACTGGTTACCCTCATAAAAGTTAGTGAGCGTCAGTACGGAGCGGGGGAGGGGGGTGGTTTAGCCTTCTACGCTGTAATAGAGCATGTGATGATGTGATTTTGCTGAGCTCCCACATCATCAGGGGAGCGCTGATTCAGACAAATGCACTCTAATGGACCACAGAGACCAGCAATGCTAATACAATAACAAACCCCAACTTTGTCTATGATTTCCCAAGAAAAAGAGGCAAAAGCTAAGTAAATAAATTACGTTCACAACGTGTTCGAGCGCTGAAAATAACATCTTTTAAGTAGGGCATTTGCTACCTCTAAAGAGCACTGGGGATGAAACTGGCTGAAGACAGTCAAGTTTTTTTATTTTACAATAAGTCTGCATCTGCAAAGCGGCAGTGTATAACCAAATGAGATACAGAAAAGGCATGCACCTCCCCCTAACACAGATCAGTTCACAACCTCTTGGAAGTGATGCAAAATCACCGCGCACGCATAGCACCACCGCACAGAACCCAGCTCTCTCTCTCTCTCCCCCCCTCTCTCTCTCTCTCTCATACACACACACACACACACACACACACACACACACACACACACAACCTTACTCTCACACAATCTGGCACTCTAACACACACACACACACACACACACGTACGTACACACACACACGTACACACACACGTTCACTTACTTTCTGCCACAAAGGCTCTCTGGAGGCAAGGCTGGAGCAGGCAGCGACAAACCAGCAGTTTCCCAGCTGGCCCTGGTGCAGGTCGTGGGCACTGATCCCGTTAACAAAGAGGTGGGGGTCATCGCAAAGCTCCTGGGGGGGGGAAGAGGTGGAGAGAATAAGGGAGAGGCGCTGACAGGTGGAGGCAGATGGAGGACAGGTGAGGAAAATTAGGATGTGAGAAGGAGAGATGGAAGTTAAGAGATAACCTGCAATGAGAAACCGAGCGAGAGAAGGGTGGATGGGGTGAGCCGAGGCAGGCCTCATGGCAGGGCTAATTAAGCCAGAATTCATAACGTATTTAAAGCAGACCACTGTGCATTTAGAAACAAGAAATCACAGAGCCCTTGCAGCTCTAAAACATTCAACAGAAACATGTGCCTGCTAGCGTGCTCCGTTTTAGGAGGAGGAAGGGGGAGAAAAATCAGAGAAACAGACCAGTCCTGCTGATTTTAAGTAACAAAGAACTGAGTCAGGACCAAGATAGGCAATGTCTTGAACTCTGAAGAAAGGTCTCGGTCTCGGTCTGAATAGATGAAGAGTTTGGTCCTACCAACCCCTGGGGGAAGGGGCTGCAAAATTACATTACATGTTTCCACCACAGAGAATACACCACTGGGGACAGGTATCTCACTGGCCCATTGTCCAATTCGCTTCCCCACCCAAAAACCAAACAACGCTGTACAGAGTACTGTACACACCTACATGCAGTTACCACCAGGCTTAACTACAATCCCACTACACCCTGCACACAAAACAACCCCCAATGCACACATAGCTGATGCTCCCACAAGGTAGAAATAGACTGAGCGCATCCTGGAACCAGGCCTGCGTCACGGGCAGATGGCAGTCTGACCGCACCTTACGGCACTGTTTGCTGTGCACAAAGAAATACAACTAAAGTGTTGCCTTTTTTAGGCATGGTTAGAATAGGATCTGCATTTAAGACTTTAGAAGGCTAATTACAGGGTTCCGTTCTTTCACGTTCAGAACACCCTCCAAGATCATGCCTTCCCAGCTGCAGAGGAATATTATATAGGCACTTCTCAAAGTCAGATCAATATTTGTAATAAAGAGAGAGAAGAGAGAAGAATACGCCACTCATTTTCCTAAAGGTGAGTCATATTCCACTTTAGTGTCACAACATTTCTCCCCACCCAGATTACCAACGGCTTCGTTGCATTCATAGTAAAATCAAGTGTTGCCCAACATGAATAGCAATTCATTGTAAAAACCAACCAGGCTTGTTTTAGGCTTTTCATAAGTTTTGTTCTAACAGTGAATGCCCGAGGTCACATTTCAGCCACAAGGAGCAAGTCTCGGCTTGACCATATCCCAGGATCTGAGAGAAGCTCGAGACTGCGAACATCTGGAAAACCAAACCTGAACGGCCCAAGCCTTTTTCCCCACATATCTGAAATGTGGGGGAAATGCGTGGGAACCCCCGTGTTAAGGATTCCGTAGACACAGCGTATTGAGGCTGGTCCACGACTGAGAAAAACCACTCCTCGCAAATGATCAGAATAGCAGGTTACGCGTGTTTACAGGCGAAGAGCGGGTGTCTGGTTTCGGACGCCGGTACCTCTAAAGCAATATATTGCAGGAGCTGGGGTCTGCCGCTCCCAACGCGCCTAACGACCTAAAACCAAAAGCGTGGGCGCCATTTCCTGGATCTAACATACCCCACGCCATGAGGAATTGCCAACGTCCACGTTCTAACGGGGAATAATTATGCCAAGGCTGTGGACGGCGGCTCCCATATTCTCCTGACAATACGACGACTTCAAAACGGTGGCACATGCGGAAATAGGCTCCGCAGAATGTAATGACTCCAGACTTCAGAGGGTAAAGTCTAACTAAAGACTGAAACCCGCAGCATAATCACTCATGTTTCGTTTCAGAAGGCAGGGGGGACAAAGACCACCATTCACCAACAACCAAGCGTGGCACAGGACGTCTAACTCCCTGTCCCTCAGGATCGGGCAAGAGGAAACGAAATTAGTGGCCAGGTATGCATTTCGACGCCCCTCCCAAACTGCCGATCCCCAGGGCAATTCACAGAGAATTATTGATTTAGCCCAAACTGACCCAGGTACAGCCTGAGAAGACGAGGTCCCCGATTTAAATGAGCGGACTGCTGCCGTTGGCCAGCGGAGGGGAGAGACGTGCTACCAAGGCCAAAGAGAGATTGGAAAAGTGTACATCCTCACAATATTCCATTTACTAAGCATTCATATGACGGCTAAAACCTGGGACTGAAGTCTTCTGAATCCAAACGCATTCACAACTCATTATTTTTTCAGAACCCACAAATCACCAGTGCAATATTCCCGTGCTGTCTGTTAATGGAGCTTTAATACTGAATTTAGTGAAGTTCAAAGAATGAAAGACCAAATTTACAAACTACTGAAATAAGACCAAATACAGGAGCATCTGAACAGCAAGGCAAAAGGGTCCAACTTGAAGTTGGAGCAGAGACAGACGGAAAACTTTTCCCTTGGCCTAAGTGAATACAACACAGACATCAGGTGTGATTCTCACCTACAGATTCATTGTAAGATAAGAGCACATCATAGATTAAGATTAAACAAGAAATTTGGAATTTAGAATAATTGTTAGGAATAAAAGACTGATAGAAAATAAATGCAAATACGAAACGTATAACGATAATATTTTAATATCATGTTAAAACATAGTACGCCTGCAGTTTATGTACATATCTGTGAGCAAATAGCCTAGGACCAGCCCCTGAACTTTCCGTTACTTTCCTTTGCACAGAGTGTTCCATGAAAACAACTCCCACCCGCTGTAGATACAATCAACCCACGTTTACACAACTAATATTGCGTTGTCTAAATTAATGTTCATTAATCGCCCTTGTGATTTGTTAGGGGGATGATGGAAAACTAAATGTTTTCGTTTTTTAAAATCCATTTTATTTTTGAAGTTCTCTCCTAAGCAGTCCCAGAAGGTACATTTTACAGTCTTCAAACGACAGCAAACTACCTTCTCTTATACGCTTCCAAAATTCTCAATTACTCCCGGGACTGCGTACTGTCGCTGTGTTCAGCCAGCCATCGCTGTGTTTGGCGCATGTGCGATTAAATCTGCTGTTGCCTCCGCAGAAGGCAACGGAGAACACGCGCCTCATTATTTACCCTGGGAGTCCGCATTAACATCACATGAAAAGAAAGCAACATTTCCTCAAAGTGGATCTTCATTAAAAAAAAGAAAAAAACTCAGTAACTCAGTAACGCGTCTCGTACCTCAGCCACATCACTCTTCTGGAACTGCTTAATCCCGAGGGGTGGTGGCAGCGAACCAGAGGTATTCCACTGTTTTTATTCAAGGTATGTTAAACACGGTCAAACTAAATAGAATATGCACCTCAGAATCTTTTAAGAAAAAAGGTGCAAATCCTTCTTGTCAGACACTTTCTTAGACAATCTAGTAGTCGTATAAGAAGCATCCATTACTGCACATTTCCACTGCATGGAAATGATACAAGTTAGCGATAAAGACCTCATAGAGCCAAACCACTAGCATTTTGCCTAAATAAACATTACGGAGAACACCTGTAAATCTACAAGGTCTTATCTATACATGCATGGTCAATTTCAACACAATAGGACTTAAATGAAAACATTTAGGCATCTGTAACCTGAAAATATACTTTGGCCCATTATCCTTTTAATTCAATGAATGAAAAATAAAAAGAGTTCCCAAAAACAATTAAATATTTTAACAGAAAAGACGATCCACACAGACAGCAGTATTCAAAACAACATGTGACCTTCTCGAAAGCTTTCCACAACATTCCCGCAACATTATTAAGAATAAACCTTGTGTGTTAGCGGGGATGTAAAATCCATGATCAATTAATGAGCTTCCAAATGCCCTCCAGGGTCCGCGAGCACAGTTATTGATCACTTTGAATATGAGCAGAGCTGCAAACTAACTGTGACAGCGATTGTGACGTTCATGTGCTCTCTGGCTTCCGACGCAACTACTGCTTTCTGACGCAGAAAATACTTTCAAACCCTTCTCATTCTATAATCAAAATAAGGAAACAAAAGAAAGGGCGATTTATTATTTTTCTCTGGAGAAGTCTATCAGCTCCTTAAAAAAAAAAAAACAGTTCCGTTTAAAAAATTACAATAGATAAAAATTATAAAACTTCGACAAACATAGGCCACGTATCAAGGACTACATACATATTCTATCTGAGATATTCCTGTAATTTCCTTATTCCTTATTCTGTAATCATCTTCTGCAGGAAATGAATAGTGTTAACATCTTAGAGCACTGATCTGAAATCCGTGGCTAAGATTTGGCGTTTCTGCTTATGACAAAACAATAGCAGGGCCTCAAAGGAGGGACAGAGAAATCTCCCCAGAGACGCTATACCCTCCGGCCTAAAACTCCTCTTTCTGTGTCTATAAGTTAATTTTAAAAAAAGAAAACACCGACCGGTTTGTATTCAAATGCCTGTCAGATTAAACGTTTTCCTAACGATTTGCCACATTTTGTCTGACTTTCAAGCATTTAAACGCAGAACAATTACACACTTCTCTTCTTGTGTGCTAGTTTGGGTTTCCATAACTACGGCCATACGTGCTCTGAAATGAGGCTGCGGGGATGTTTGTGTTGCTGTACGTGCAGGCTACTTTTCAATCAATGTCACAGCACTGGCGTTTTAGGAGTTAATGGGAGACATCACGGCTCACAGGAGGAGGACACCCAGTTCGGCCCCTTGAGTACTCCACCCAACGGAATCACAAAATGGCCAAATCAATCCAGTCCACTGATTGGCTGATCCTCACCCCTGGATTCTGTCTTTATCGGGCCACAGTTTAAGTTAAATGACTGATTCTGAGCGATAAAACGTATTAGGAAAATTTCATTTCCATAAGAAAGACAGGGGGTTAATCACCACATGGGCGCAAGTAAGACACATTTGCTCGCTGAATTCAAAACAGAAACATCAGAACAGCGAGTATACACCACTGGCAAAAACTATGACTCCCTACCCACACCCCCCCAAAAAAAAAAAAAAAAAGTCTACAAATGAAATGTTTACATTTCTGAACAACAGGATAATCTGATGTTCTTTCCAGTGTGGTGGTGAAACCATTCAAAGTATTCAATAACTTTGAATAACTTTTCATACATTTTTTTTAATGAGGCTATTGCTGTTTAACTTAAATGACTGATTCAAACAGCATCAAGAATAATATGCGCTAGGCTGTAGTTTAGTTTGTGAAAAACTACTGACTAAATGAGGGAAGAGTCACTGAGATACTCCATTAGTCAGCAGTCTGACGATTGTGAATCTCGGTAGAGAATATCGATAATGCACTCACAATTTCCAACAAACTAACTGTACACTTTCGTTTAACCACAACACTTAAAGCAGTCATCAAGGAGCAGTTTCTCAGATTCACAGCACCCGTTTTACTGCACTGGGTTCAGTAATACACTTTTCACCAGATTCCTGTAGCTGGGAGTTTGAGATAATGTATCTCGAGAGCGGGAGGCACTCTGAATGGCCATTCATCAATCCACAGCCATTGCCCTTGGGTTGGAGTTTGCCTACAAATTTTCTCATTAATAAAATTCTCCTGTGTACCCTTTCTAGCTGGCAAACAGCTGTAACTCAAGGTTCGCCGCTCGATTATTATAATTACCAAGTCATAACGTGCGTGCATAACTTTACTCTCAGTGGTTGGACAGGTGGTGAGAAACGGGAATCTTTGATTAACTGTGATTTTTATTTCTTCCCCCCCCCCCCACAAAATGCAGTATTTCATACAAAATCACATTTACAAGACCTGCCCTTCCGTGGTTAAACCAGCTGTTTGCTGCCTTTTATCAATGGTGTAATAACTTACTTAACGCATACAAAGCAAAAACGATTTTGGAATTCCTGGTTTCCTTATCACAAATCCAATCACTGAGGTTACATTCTTAAGTTTGAAACCTCCAGGGCCTCTGACTGGGATGTTCCAGGGTCAACCCACTAGGCATCACACGTGATTCTAGTCCTGTTGAAAGTAAAGCAGGACCCCACACAGCCAAGTGTAGGATAAATGGGAGTCAAAGCTGCTTCAAGCAAGCCTGCCGTTGCCCGGCAATGCTCACCTATTGGGCTGTACTGGGGACAATCCGTCTGAACAGCATACCCACTATAGGAGTGAATGGCAAGATAACGTAGCCTAACCGCGTGTAGTGGGTTTGGTGGCACGTTGTCTGAATGAGAGAGAGAGAGAGAGAGAGAGAGACATTTGGTTGTGCATTTGTTCTGTGGGCTGTTAAGACAGGAGCTGGAATAGTACTAGCCTCTAATGTTGGAGTTCGTGGGTGCGGCGAAGTAGCACTCTTAACATGGGTTTTCTTAAAACAATAACTGCCACCCCCATATTTCTTTGTGCACAGTTACCTAGAAGATCTAGAGATTGAGAGATGGAAAGAGACATTCTGTCTGTTCCAAGTACTACCCAAAAATGACATAATCAATGATTTATTACAGGAGGAGAGTATGACTTGGATATCCGGTAGTTCTGGTCTATGAATAGTAGCTTGTTCTACTGCAGGAGTACAAAAGGTTAAAACCCAGTTGCGACCCTGGGACTGGCACTTTGAAAAATAAATCAAATGAAACAGTACCAGAACACTGCAAACCGCACATGGTTTAAAAGCGGAAAGACCGGAAGTAAACAGAGAACTAACGTCCACGGCCAGTCCGAGGAAACTTGCTTTGCGAGGTCACGGGGAACCACACTCCAGCTCTGTACTGTACAGAAAGATAGCGAATACCGCCAGCTACACACGTTTACAAGCTTTAATGCATTCAGAAGCAGCACTTCAGTTCCAGCTCGTCGGCGACTTAACTGACCTAAAGGTGAATAAAATAGAATACATTTCTCTGCGTTTGCACAGGAAGAAAAAATTTGGATCAAACGACGGATCTAAAGATCACCAAAACTTGCAATAGAGACTCTAGGTTAACAAAAAATTGAGTGAGACCGGCAGTAAATTAATTAGGGTTCTTCCGCCCACATTGAAGTGAAAAATCTTTAGATGCACCGCATGTTTCCTGAATATCGCCACACGCAGACCCAGGCTTTGACATGAACGGCAGCTTGCCAGAACCACGCGAGACAGGCAGTGGCGCTTCTCACCTTGGGCCTCTTCCAGGTTACTCTGCCGATCTTGTTGCCCTGGTGGAAGAGGGACTCGTCTGCAGCTGGGAACAGGGGGTCCTCAAACAGAGCTCCACTCTGCAAGCAGTGTTTCTTCAAGGCGGAGTACTGCTGGCTCTCGTAGGCCTTCACCGAGGAAAACATGCCGGCGTCCTGCAACTACAACAGAGTATCCTGTACCGCAGAATCGCAGCAGCTTCACTTTCTCCCCTCCCCGACCAGGGTTTCTGCAGCCCCGAGTTATTAAACGGCATCGACAGCACGGCGAAAACCTGTCAGTAAACGCACGGACGCAGAAGGCCTTGGCCAGGAGTGAGGAAGGCTTGAGACTGGGACGCACCACATCCGAATGTAGTTCAGCGACAGCGTCTCATTCACAACCCGCTCATATCCCCCGCTGACGCGGGCCCCTTTCCTCGTACAGATTGACCGGGGCTCACTTGTTGTCAGGCTGGCGGCAACCTTGATAAACCACTCCAGTTTAAGGGCGGAGAGTTACCCGACGGCACAAATAATTTCACCACGGTAAGAGACAAGAATATAGAAAATAAAAACACCATTATGAGCATAATGATGACACATCACGTCTTCACGCTTCTGTCGTACGGGGTCGCGGTGTGAACCAGTAATCCGTAGCAGCGTGCAGTTAAAACTTTGTATTATTTTTCCTTTAATTATTTAATTAGCCCCATGCATGGTTTACTGTAAAAATCGCTGAATGAGAGAAAAAGAAAAAGCAGATGATGCTGTCCAGTGCATTTGTCTTTACATACACTCCAGGCTCTGCGCGTTTAAATTCTATAGATGCCCACATGTCAGATAATACCTCAACATGTCTGAACATCCCAGGGTCTAGGATTCCAAACAGCTTTGGAAAACATTTCTACACAAAAGATAATTTCCTTTTCTTTTTTTTAAACTGAAAAACTGAAACCACCAGATCAGTAATAACAACCGAATATTTTCGGCTCCAAAAATTTAAAAGAATAAACAGCCACACTAGGCTGTAAGATGGAACGGGTAATATGGCCCTTTGAGATTTTGTTTTTCTGCACATATTGATTCACTCAATCCATTCCCAGAATTCACTTGCGTAGAAGTGGATCGCGCAGAAGTACCACAAATCTGACAAGCATTTACACAATCTTACAGTCAACATAAACGCTCTCAACTGTACTGAAGAGGGGCAGAAATCTGCACACAGAAAGAACCATTCACGCCCAAAGAGCATTCTTCCACAGATGTAAACACATGAGTAATGCATTTACACGGACGGGTCCGCACCCTTCTGCCGAGATATGCACTTTTTAAAATGATATTTATTGGATGAAACAACAGCGAGATCCACATCCATCACTCTCTCTGAGAAAATTTGGTCTCAGGAAATACTGCAACCATTGTTTAATTATTCATCTAGACTCATGCTCTTGGGAGGAGCCTTTTCCATTGCACGAGGAGTGGCCTGTTTTACAGAACCGCTCCCCCTGAATACTGGTACCCAAGGTTAAATATCATGCCTGAAGTGTAGCAAGCATTGACAGCAAAGGTGCTCCTGCATCTGCTGTTAGCTGGCCCCATGCCATAAATGTATACAATTTAGAATAAAATAGCTCTAACAACTTCCTCATAAGTAGCAATGGTGCTGTACTCAAATGTTTGTGACAGAGGATTAAATAAAATGGTATTTCCGAGAGAGAGAGAGAGAGAGAGAGAGA
>JAOVYW010074519.1:19360-32692 GCA_025775045.1 Hiodon tergisus | reverse complement strand
GGTGCTGTACTCAAATGTTTGTGACAGAGGATTAAATAAAATGGTATTTCCGAGAGAGAGAGAGAGAGAGAGAGAGAACAGAGCAAGCGAAGACTCTGGCAAACGGCGCTGCTGCTCAATACCGCTGGCAGATGGCTTAAAGAGCGCGGGGAGCCGCGGCACCAACAGCGCTCAGCTCTCCCTCGCCACTGCCCGTTCCAGGTGACAGCGCTGACAGAAGACAGACAGCGGCACCGGGAAGGGAGGAAACGCCGGGCCGCACCGCATGTCAGTCTCCAGGGACCCCGCGACAGCCGTACCCCAGACCCGTCTCGCTGATAGAGGGGCCGCTCGTCAGACGCAGTTCCTCCGAGAGCAAGTCTCGGGGAGGGACAAATGACTTAAATGAAGTAACGATCGGTGAAGACCTGCCAGATGAAAATGTCAACAGCACCCCACCCCTCCCCCCCGATTCGCATGGCAGCAAGCCCGCATTATTATTTGCGAAACATTGTTAGCTTTTATGCAACAGTAACGAGCGGAGCCCTTGTTTGCACAGAGCAGAACCCGAACGGACCCATGACCAAACCCAACGACGAACAAACAGACTGCTGGGATTAGGAGTGCCCGGCGGCCTGTCTGACAAAGTCACGACAGTTCACTCAACTCTCTCGCTTCGTAAGAAGAGTTTTCAGGCAACAAACAGCGCTTTATCAGAGCAGCACTTGACATTTGCAGGAAACAAGGAATACTCACTTAAGCAGATTCATTGATTTCCAAAATAACTTAAATATGGGCCAAGTCTTTTTCTTCTATAGGCTTTGCTGACATCTTCTCTTCTTTAAGAGGCAGAATGTTCAAATTAAGTTCTAGCACTTCAACTTTTAGGTTTTCAACACAAGTTTCATTCCCCATTAAATAACAAATACGCAACCAGGAAATGAAAAAGTAACCTTATTTCTTTACTAGATAAAAGGTGAAATAACTCTGAGAATATCAAAACAAAACTTTATACATTTACTGATTTATTGGAGATTTTTTTTAAAAACCTAGGTATAGATGGTTCCACTAAGGAATAATTGCCATCTCTGAAGTACTACTGCACAAAAGAAGTTAGATTTTAAAAGGTTTTATGCTATGTACAATACTGGAATACTGGAGATGGAGACATAAATACCACTAAAACCAAAAAAACAACAACGTATATGAAACTTGTGAGTCAAGATTGTCAAAAAGTAATAGAAAACATTACTAGTAACCCACACACACAATTAATAAATAACAATATGAGAAAATAGATCGATGAGACTATTGTTCCGTTTGAGTTTTGTGTAGCAGAATTAATTCATGACCGCCATAATTAAATCTACAAGTACAACTTTTTGATGAAACCTTAAAAAACTACTTTTAAAATGTGCAGATTTCTTCCGTGAACCACAGAGCCTCATCATAACCTGCTGTTAGGATTCCCATAATATTTATGGCATGACTCATCAGTGGTTAACTGTCAGACAGCCACTATTTTGCAACAAGACAACACAATGAGGCGATTCAGACAATACTAAACACGAAAGCGGCTGTACTTTATATTAATGGACGTGGAGAACGGTTGTCACGCCACAGTCGACAGGGACTTTTCTCTGAATTTCAACCAAAAATGAAACGAAAACCTGAGAGATAGGCATGTCGCAACGGAACAGCCCGGAATACCGCCCAAGGCCCCTTCTCTCCATGCAAGCAGACCATTTTGGCCCAGAGGACTTTCTTTGCTTGTGGGGTTTTTCCCGAGTCGGGGAGAGCAGCGAATTAAAGCTTTGTGTCCCGCCAAGGCACGTCCCCTGCGTTTTGTCCAGTCCAAAACAGGCACCGCGGTTTGCTCTGCCACCAGGGACACGCGTTCGAACCCAGCCATGAAGCTCTGTGCCAAAGAGTTTGAAAGGTGTTTAATGGGTTTTTCCTCTGGTTTTCTCCCACGCGCAAATGGGACGCTGACTGAGATTCAGCTGCCGTTTCTGGAACGGGATTCAGCTTACTTCAGGGTTCTAGCAAGTCTGCGATTAAGCAGCAAGATTACATTTGATGATGAGCCAATACTGCTGGAATACTTGTGGCGCTGAAATCTGCAGGGCGGTCTGAACAGTGCTTCATGCTGAAACCCAAGGCTTTCACCATGTTCTGTACCTGTACTTTTGGTTGGAGTGCATTAACCACACAGGAAATGATGAATATCCAAAGTGGAATTACTGGTAAATGCACTTGGGGTTGTTGAACCTGCTCTCATGCCTACGAATAGATAATCAACCCCACTGAGTAATTTCTGGTTGTGAGGAGAACAGAACAACAAGAGAAGTCAACAGAACTCAGGGAACACCCCCTTCCGCCCACTGGTTTAAAAAAATATTCCCAAAGATTACGGAAGGAGATCATGGAAGTATTCAACAGTAGGGCTGTGTTGACTGCAACTGCATCTATAGGTCCACACTTACGTAAAATTACTTAAACTCTGAAACAAATATTTAAGTGCGCACAGTTCGGGCTCGTTTATTCTTGTACCTTCGTTAGCGGTTTTTCTAATGATGCTATGAACTAAATTAAGTACGCAAGTAACAAAATTACTTTCAAAAACATCCAAACAAATACACAACAGATTTTTATTTTATTTTAATAACTACCCGTAAAACACTGGCGTTCCCTTCGGCAAAATCAAGAAAAAGGCGGGGCTGAGCGTCTGTGTCTGCCAACTCCCAAAGATTCGTCAACTTAAAATAAGTGTAACGCAGTGCACTTGAATCGACGGTATTTTTCTACAATCTTGTACATAACAAAGAATAGAGATGTAGAACTTTGGAACTTGTCATCAAGACCAGTAATTTCCATTACAAAATTCCATTTTGGTTAGAATCCAGTGTTGGCTTAAATTACATGTAATTGTTATTTGGGAGAATGCTAGACACTGCATAACTCATCTTCCGCATGGTGCGGCTGTTAAAAAAAGGAAAAAAAAGATGACTGCCCCTTTCACGGATGTAAAACAAATATACTTTGGGGTAACGTTACTAATCCAATAATGAATATAAAGTGGTCGTTATGTTTCGCGGTTTACCCTCTCTTACTACCACCACCACCGTGCTTTTTGACAACGATTCTTGCCGACCCCCATGTAATCTAATTTATTTTGCAACAATTGGCGTTCTGCAGTGTACATTTAATATACAGCACATGCAATATCCACCTCGCGATGTTTTTCCCTTACCTGAGTAGAGATCCTCTCCCTCGGTGACGTACTTTACCTGCTCCTTCGGGAATCAAACGGCGTTATTTCAGTCTCGGGGCTGCCGTGCCTCTTGCACAGTATGATGCACAAGCTCCTTGGTCTGTTTGCAAATTTCTTACTCACACACACTAGGGAGGAGCTGACTCGCCTCAACTCGAACTGAGCATGTGCGACCATTAACTTCGCCCAAGCTTTCCAAATTTCTCGAACTAGGAGGTAGTTTAGGTCGGTGCGTTTCGGTCATTTATATATATATACATACACAGTACGCGAACTAACTAAAAAGTTGCTTTCATTTAAAAAACTAAGGATTTTGTTGCACCTCTTTCTTCGGATAAATTAGTACAAGCGCTTGAAAACAGTAGTAGATCATTTTTAATTTGAGAGTTTTGAGAGAATTCAAACGATATTTGACGAGTAGCACTGCTGAAATGCGTACAAAACACGAGAGAAACACCCCAGAATCGTCAGACATCAAGACTGCAACACACGTGGGGGATTGTTTTTGTCTTTACAACAATATAGTTCATTATGTGCTATTGCAGTCCAATTTATATTAAATATCTGACTACACCGTTGTGCAAGTGTCAGTAAATGCCATAAAACCTAACCGGATATTTTCAAAATATATGCAAATATTTCCATGGCGTGAAACTGAATTAAAATGATAGCAAGGTGTCTCCCCCCTGTGGCTGACCAGCCCAAAACCAGCGATGGTTTCCAAAATAGGAATCCAATTTTTTTCCAGTGGAATTCCAAAAATGTTTCATTATTATTCCAGAATACCTGTTCTGTTTTAGACAATGGAAGCCCTTTGTGGTACAAACCATTAAGTACACCGTATGTATCGTGATCTATTCTACGTTTGTTTCTGTAATAACAGTTAATCTTTAACCTTTAGGGACAGAACCGGACACATCATGTGAGAACTGCACTTTACACTCCAGCACAAAAGTATATTAATCGAATCTTGCGAGTTAGAATCTATTTCCAATGGTAAGTTTGCGCCTGTTTGCTTTTGAGATGACGAATCTTGCGTATTTTCTTTTGTTTGTTTAATGGGGTGTGGTAAGTTTTTAGAATTACTGACATTTATGTTTAACAACAAAAACTCACGAGTATTGGAGAGGTTGATAGCTTAATTCACTTGTCTATGAATGTCTTACAGTGAAGAACTGGATTGTGAAATAATGTGAAATTGTCATAATCTTTTTCACAATTATAGCAACGATCTATAGCAAAATGTGTTGTAGTAATAACCACAGAACTGAAGAATTTGGTCTCTAATTGTTTTGTATCACTTTCATACGTAGGTTCAATAATATCCTCTGCTGTAGAACCTTTATGAAGATGAAGATTTTTTACTTAGGAAGAACAGAGCTTGCGTTACTCATGGGGCTGTTGTATGAAGTTCATGGGTTCACCAAGGACAACATGGGATGGGTTGAGAACAGTTCTTTGGCTTTCAACTGCCTGGGTCTGGACAAGCAGGTTGTGCTGAGGGGTTTGGCAGACGGTGCCCATACCCTGGACCTAAGCTTCAAAAACATAACATGCCTCCAGCGGTCAGACTTCGCTCATCACACACTGTACGTTACCAAACTGAACCTCAGCCACAACCACATCGACAAAATCTACAACAGCACTTTTGCAGGATTCTTGGGCCTGAAGGAGCTGGGTCTGAGCAGTAATGACCTCTGTGCCATAACTGCCGGGATGTTTCTGGGGCTTAGAAACCTGAAACTGCTGGACCTCAGAAACAACCACCTCTCATGGCTTCCCCGGTTTGCGTTTGATGGCCTAGTCAGGCTGCACACACTCTGGCTACAGAATAACACCCTCAGCGTTGTTCCAGAAGGTGAGTCGGTAACGTGTAAAATGGACGTGTAAAATGTCCATCGTCTTATAAAATAAGATTGGAAAATTAAAAACCAACAAAGCCGGTATAGGCAGTGGTGTAATTAAGTAGTTTGATTACGCAAGTTGTTCACTGTCAATTGAAACTGAGCCAAAAAAAAAAAAACTGAAAGCAAAGCTATTTCAATTGTAGCTTCTACCCCGCTATCTGAAAACTGATTTGCCTTTCATTACAACACTTTAACCCTCGGCCGTTATTCCGTTACTCGCCGTTTCACTTGAGATTGTTTTTCTTAATTAACGCTGATAAACGTCAAGATGCCGGATCAATATGCTGCTGCTTCCGCACCGATCAGCTTTTCAGAGTCACATCTTACTTGGTTTACAGGGATCTGTTTTTTTATCTAGTGTTAGACATTCACCACACGCCAGCACCCTAGCCTTTCTCTTACATCATAACTCAACCGCTGCTTTGGAGGAGTCTTTAGCGGTGCGAACTGTAATTACAAGACGAACCCTGCCGCTCCAAGAGCGCTGCTTCACGCGTTGTTCCAATTAACACGGAGCAGGGAGGCAAGCTGGAGTCAGATTTTAGTCTGACTCCATGGCTACAGTTATACCAGTAAAAAATTAGTGCCCGGGAGTTATTTTTTATGCATTGCCTCTGTAACAAAGGAAATTATTCTAATGTTTGCATTAATTTGTTAACAGTATCTCGTATGCCTTTAATGTATTTTCAATAAATTAAACCTTTGGAATGACTTGAGTCCAAGGGCTATACGTGATAGACGTGTACAGTATAAACGCCGGTATTTATCTGGTTAAGTCTGTTTTTTTTTTTTAAACAGTACACTGATACTATTATTTTAGGTGCTCCCGGTCATTCGTTTTTTATCAGTTCTCTGTTGTTAAATCTGAATCTAAAATGTTATATAAAAAGTCCCAGGAAGACCCCGAAATTGAATTAATTGTCTTTTAATAACTGATATCAGTTATCACTTGTATCCATGACCAATAGAACAGGTTTATGAGCTGCATAAATGTCTCGGTCTCCATGGACAGCTTCTGAAGAACTTATCTGAATTATCGGTGTGAATCGCAATATGGTAATGGGTAAATCTATATAGCAACAATGCTGTATAGGTTTTGAAAGGAAACATATCAAATTATTGACTTTGTTGGAATATTTATAACAGGTCTTTGATGAATAAGGGGTTTCACTTTAATTGGTCAGCTTATATTTTGTTATCTAGATATGAATGACAAAGGAGGCCTGCATATAGTTTTAATAGCTGTATATGACAATTAGCTAAACTAGTATACCAGCTAGGCATCCAAGTTGGCATCTACCACTACTAGCCAAAAGAGTCTCTCTTATAAAAATGACAATATTGTTTTTTTTATATTATTATTTATATTTAAGTCATAAGAGGACTTCGACACCTGCGTGTGCTCTCCTTGGCAAACAACCAGATCTCCCGGGTGAATTCAACAAGTCTCCAGGGTCTGGATTTGACTGCTTTGCACCTGGAACACAACCTGATTTCCGAGGTGACCACAGAAGCCTTCCAGGGGCTGGTCAGCCTGAAGGTGAGGGTTGCAGGATCCGTGTGGAGAATTGGCAGAACAAAGTAGATAAGAGTTTACAGCGAGTGCAGAGACAGACAACAGATCAGGCAGGTAAATATGTGGGAATGGATGATATCAGTATACACAGCGAGGAGATGAGGTTGAAAATCACCAAACAGTGTTGTTAAATTTCATCCAGAAATTGGGGTGGGTTAGGGATTTATACTGTGACCGATGATTAATCTTAATCCAGTCCCTTATCTTGAAATATCTAAGTGTTCAACATTTATGCAAGTTTAAGATTAAGTTCTAAACCTCCCTGCATTAGGTATCCGATAAGTTACTGGAAATATACATAATCTTATCTCCTCAGATTCTTAACATGAGCTCCAACCTGCTGGAAACGGTGCCCGTTTCTGCAATAAAGCACCTCTGGGAGCTCGGCACCGATGTGCGTCTCCACGGCAACCCCTGGAGATGCGACTGCGAGCTGTCGGAGTTTGTAGGACAGGCGCCAGGCTGGGTGAGGGACCAGGTGCAATGTCAGAGCAGTGGCCTGCACACCCTGCCTCTAACCCCTCCTAATCCAGATCAGCAGGGGTGTCAGGTGCCACTGAGGATCTCTCACACTGCTGCGGTTAAACTCCTCACAGACAGAAGCCTGACGCTGCCGTGTGGGAGCAGCAGCCACAGGGGTGAGGCAGAACAACCGCTGCATTTCAAATGCAATGTGTGAGCCATTTCGGCTCATAGTGGTTCTTAATTAATACGCATCTTTTAATAACCAAGCAATTTATGAAAGGCATTACGGTGATTTACCATGTGTCCAAATGAGATATTTGATTACACAAAACAGAGATGATGACAGATAATTAGATTTTCTTGTCACCTACCACCAGTCTTCTTGCCGCTGCTCCATTTAAAAACAAAGTATACATCACATTAAATCCCTATACAGCACAGCTCATGCTACTTGAGAAATGTAATGTAGGAATAACTGAAACTTATGGGCTGTACCATTTATAAAACGTACAAGTTCATACAGGTCTGTTTGTACTTATCTGATGCAGGAAAGGTTCTCTACTGGCAGACTCCCTTTGGCCGATACAGTCGCCCAGGTAACTGGGATACACTGGTGACGCTGCAAGACGGCAGTCTTAAGATCCCCAAGGCTACCACTCATCACACTGGTCTGTATTACTGCCTCCTGTGGGACAACGAGGGCCAAGGCATCTTCCCTTACAGGGTGCAATATGCGCCCGTTGGCCATGCCGAGGGGGCCAGGCTGAGGAGGAGCAGAGGGGCTCCGGCTGATGAAGGTGCCGTGTCCCGCGGACACTTTGGGGCTGCAGTGACCGCCGCCGTGATGGTCACGTTCCTTGTGGGGTTCAGCCTCGGCGCCTTCAGCAGGACCCATCTCAACCGGTGTTTCCAGAGACTGAGGCCGCGTGCGGATGGCTGCGAAACCAATACGGACACGCACGCCTTGCGGGAACACGTAGCCTTCCAGAAGGGCATAGGGCCAGACTCGGGGAACACGTCGTCAGTCCAGATTTTGCCTCAGCGAAAGGCAACTCCTCCCGTCAAGGCTCCTCGGAAATCCCAAGTTAGGCAAGAAACACGGGAGTCGCCACATCGGGTGACCAACGAAGATCCTATTGGGGACCCTCCAGGTTTCTACCTGGAGGGCAGCCATAATGGGGAATCTAGGGAAGAAAGCGAGGAGGCTAGCATCAAGAGCGACGACGCCACAGGGGAAAAACCGCCCCAAGAGGGCCGCGAGCCGATGGAGCAGTCTGGGGGAGAGACAGACACCAGTGCGGAGCCCCGAGGCGGGACGTCCAAGCGCAGGGTAATCAAGCTCTACAACTACGACGAGGACGGGAATCACTACAGTCACGTCAAGGAGTGCGATGGCAAGCCAGCGGTGAAGCAGAGGTCGCTGTCCCTGACCCGTCTGAACACCATCATGAGCTCCGCCGCAGGAACAGACTTCTCCAAAACGCCAGGGCAAGGCCAGGCGGCAGAATCAGGAAATCACGGCGACAGCACTGCAGTCTTTCAGTTCTCAATCTGAACGTTATAACCCACACGCACAAGGGGGAAAAAAAACAGTTACTGAATCAACCGATCAATCAAAGAAGGGATGTCGCAAAGGTGATAAGTGACATGACATAAATTAAACGACTCCATCTGTCCAAGCAATGAAACTGACATAATTTTGTAGCCATTTCAAAAAGCTTCCACGCATCTCCAATGAACTCATACCTTATAGTGTGAACAGTAACATCCAGAACAGTTCATAACATACCACATTTTTATAGCAAGGCAAACAAGTTTGATACAATCATTCTTTATTCTTGTTTTCAAAACATACTATAAACAAATTAAGACTCAAATCAAAGGAAAAAAATAAAATAAATTCCCCCAGAAGGCTTTACAACACTGGATACGTAATGGCTGCGACAGATGCGAGACAGAAAAAACAAACAAAAAACAAAACAAAGATTCCCCTTTAGTTTAAAGGAACAGCGGATAAGTCTTTGTAAGCGATGGCTCCATAGTGATAGAAGAGACCTCCCCAGGTCTGAGCAGTCCTTGCAGGTGTGCCACTTTGTACAGAATCAGCTTCCTCAGATGTGCTTCGCTCGCTAGCTATTTCGCCAGGTGAGCCTTCTGCCACTCCACAAACTCATCCAGCAGGACTGGCCCTGGGGGTGTAAAGGGGGCAGAGTTAATGGCCAGAGTTAATCAAAACCTTTTACTGGAAAAAATACACTCAGGTACGAGTACATGCTACCTCATTCTAACACCACCTTTGAGTTTAGTCAAGAAACCAATCGGTGTCTTGGCATTTTTCCATCAGATTAGATCGATTTCACTGATGTGAGAAACTAGGCTTTCCACTATGTAAAAGTAAAATGACTTGTTATATTTCAAGACAAATTAAAGATGTTTAAACAAAATTAAACATGGAGTGGGTTTTTTCTCTGCAACAATGGCTATGTGACATGGCATTCTTGTGCTGGGTTAGCTCTTGGACCAGTTAAAACAATTACTTCATAATGTAGGTCAAGCCAGATGGAAAAAGGAAAAAAAAAAAAGGGATAATATCCACCATTTCAAATAGCAAAGACAAACAATCCAAAACAAAAGCAGAAGTTTTTCATATACAGAATACAGAAGCAGCGGTCACATGACCAGATGCAGACAACAGACCAATTCAGCTGGGTGGGGATGAAAGTTCTGAAAGTACCGGTGGTGTGGGTGGAGGCAGGGTAAATAATGTAAACTGAAGGAGAGACAGGCAACAACTCACAAGCTCCGTCTTCGTCATAGTTCCTGAGGTCTGTGTGGACAGTCCTGCTGAACTCTAAGACATTGTACCACTGGTCCTTGTTCATAACTTTGTACTTCGATTGCTAAAAAAACAAGACAAGACAAAGGCAGTTGAAAGGATGTCTGTGTGTGGTGGTGGGGGCCATGCATTAACAGTGGGAAATGGGAAATTACTTCCACCTACTGCGAAGATAGGGAACTGCAACAAAAAGGAATGGAGGACCTTCAGTCTAACAGCCTTCATAATAAATACAGCCATTTAACAAAGAGAAACCTTACCGGGCCTGACAAAAACAAACAAATAATTTAACTGGTTATAGCTTTATAAATATGTCCAGCACATACAAATCATTATATAAAAGGTTTTCGCGAAATAAACAACTTTAACATAAACCATGCAACGCAATTTATTTAAAATACTGTGCTTGGCAGTGAAGAAAGGTGCTTTTCACACCGAAAAAAAGACAAGTATGACAACAGCCAAAACGTCGCGCTTCAACGCAGAACCCCTCGGACAGTAAAATTACTACTTTCCACCACAATGCAAACCCCCTACTGTGAATGGCATGTGCTCTGGGGTAGAAAGGCAGCTGCAAGATTGTAAATACTTTTATGGCACTTGCATAACCAGGCCAGTATTGGTAAAGATCCACATGCCCCAAATAACGTTTGAAAGCAAGAAGTCTGTACTACTGAATATAACTAGTGACAATGGAATACTAAGCTTGATTCTTTTTACAGGATTGCAAAGAACGAAGGCTAGCAGCCGGACGTATCGGTTTTTGAGCGGTGTGTTCGTGACTTCAGACATATCATTTCTTTCTCAGCAACAATCCAGTTCAAGCCAAGTACGACATTATTGGCAATGTGTTTACAGGAAATGTATGGGAGCCTATCCAAAATGCATTGTAAACTACTGCTTTGATGCCGCTACACTGAAACTCAACTGCTTTGTGTGTTCTTTTATGCCATCGTTTGCAAAAACATCTATCAATGACGTTCTGCATCAACTTGGTATGCCGTTTGCAATTTTTCTGCAATGTTAATTACAAACATGTCAATGCATCATTTTTTAATTCTTAAGATTCTAAGCTTTTGTTTGATAATTAATATGCCAGTATTCATACATTTTTACATATCTAAAAAGACGACTGGACAATAGCAACTGTCACTAACGTTTTCCCTGTGGTGGTGAGGCTGAACGGAAGTTAACGCACCTCTAAAAACTGATGGAAAACAGGAAAGAGAGGCCAGGTCCTTCCTAGGAGTAAAGCTAGCATAGACTTTGCAGTGTCCATGTCAAGGCTCCGCTGGTCTTTATCCTGCAAAAACAAAACAAAAAAAACAAGCAGAATTAACAAACCCCATAGCACAATGCCCAGGTGGCTTAGACATGAACCGTAGCCAATTAGCCAGAGTTTGTCTGCTTTTCCTGAGAGGAAAACCGATTATAAACCAGTGCTTTACCGAACATGTAATTTATTTAGCTTCTAATTTTAAAACATATTTATCAAAGTCTGTCAGCCAATCCCACGCACTGATGTTCTGGAAACTAACCATTCAAGATGTAGTTCAAACCAAACATATGGAGAAAGACCCTTGTATATAGAACCTAGCATTTCACAATAAAAAGTGTGGTTGTACATCATCATTAGAACACACCCAGAAGTACTGAATAAGGAGATGCGGTGAGACATTTAGGACCATTTCATTTTAAAATTATAATGCATACAGTAATCAATTCCACACCCACAAAAATCACCCCTACCCGAGCAAAATCAAAGGCGTATCTGTAAATATTCTTGAACACTATCGCGTCATTGAGCTGGGATCGCAGGTAGTCGAGCTTCCCCTGTAACCGCTCATTGCAGTCACATCTGCGGGAGCAAGAGAGTGGAGGGTTCAGGGTGACTATATCGAAAGGCAATCAATAAGTTCTTACACCAAGTCCAAAAACGGAACTAAAAGTACTGCTTACTGTAGTAAGGCCATTCCCTTCATCCATTCTTCCTTAGTGAAAAATCCCATATTTGGTGCTTCGAGTTTCCAGGCTAAGACTAACATAATGATCTTTAAAAAATAAAAAAATAAAAAATAAAAAAAAAAATCATATGACAACACATTATCAGGATACAATTTGAAAATAACTCAAGTACAGCATTAATAACAAAAAAACAAAAACAAACAATGACAAATGAGCCAATGATTATGTTCATCACCTAAGTGCCGTTTAAAGGCAGGTTTTAAAAACAGACCAAAACTAATCCAGGGAACTCACATTTTCTGGTTCCACCCCAATATCTTCACAGAACTTCTCCATACCGTCTGGGCCAACCACCTCATCTGAGCCTGTTTTGATACAGGTATGTTCACGTTATTCGTTTCATTCCCACAGAAGTGAACGTGCAACTGAAGTCTGAAACCTTAAAAGTACTGGAATTTTGAACACCTAACCTGGGCCACTAAAAAACATTCATTTGAAAGATTTAGGCATTTAGGCATTTCAAGCACTAAGAACTAGAGAGAGCTGTTGTTCTCCGATCACCTAGCCCCTCCCTTTCGAATCTCTGCAGGCACATTGGTCGCTATTCGCTTATGGGCCATTGACAGGAACACAAAATGGCTGTGCCAAGAAGCTTAACGTGATGTTCTACAGCATTCACAACACAAAGAACCACAAAAAATAAAAATAAAAAAACCCACAAGACTGCATAACATTAACCAGGCTGTTTAAACTAGGCAGTATTAAATGTAGCATCATTCTTAGTTTAGAGAACAAAAAACAACAACACATAAATACCTGCATATTCATAAAACCAGGAGAGGCACTTCTTGCTGGAAAAGTGGTCCTCTGGGTTAATAAGCCTGCTGGGGGCTTGTGGCCTGCAAAAACTGGGCCAATGAGAAGTGGAGGAACAAGGAGAACCAAAAAAAATGGTAACATAACTCCAGGGACATCCGTTCTTTTAGGAGCACAACCCCACATAACACTGACACGCATTTCCTACATCACCGGTTACCTGGTAATTTTACACTTCCGGAGGCCAGGGTCATCACATCCAGATGACTTTCTCTTCTTCTTCACAGGCATTTTGAAGACACCACAGGGTTCAATTAATTGGGAGACTCTACAAGGGGGAACACGCCAAAGGTCACGAGCATAGGCACTAAAGACCAATCCAATACAAACCAATACAATTATAGAGAAGTTTCTTACCTATGTATTTTTTGTCACTTTGTCCATCAAGGCGCATCACATTCTACAATTAAACAGAAAAGACAAGTCAGCTAACCTATGCCTCTTCTATTGGGAC
>JAOVYW010074519.1:0-19260 GCA_025775045.1 Hiodon tergisus | reverse complement strand
GTCGTTTGTTGAATGAAATAAGTTCTAAATATGACCATCACAGTGCCCAAGTGCATGAAGAGCAATCGCATTACAATCGTGGACAAGGACAATCATGACCATCTGCTTTGAGAACTTACCAGTCTGTTCAGTGGTTATGATACTTAATGAACGTCAACCTGCACACAAATACAGATTTACAGAGGATGAGCAAGAACAATCTCTTAATGACTGTCTAAAATCATAAATGTCTTACCTTGTGTTTGTACCTTACGAACACAGAAATATTGCTCTATTATAAAGGATTATAAATATATCAAAAGCAAGATAAAGAAATAAAAAAAATCGAACAACAGGCATGGTGGTGTTAAAATGGCACATATAATTAGACAGCTAGCTAAATCATCAACACCAAGAACCATGTATGCCCTGGTAACTCGACAATGTCCCTCGCAAATAAGCATTTGACATAACAGTTTCTTCTGGTGGTGGTTTGGTGTACCTTGTTTAACGGATTACTAACTTACTGCTGCTACTATTACTACTGCAAATAGAAGCAGTATTGTCTGGCAACCACATTACGTAGCTGGATAGAACTTTATAGTCGAAAGATTTCGTGGAAAATCTTTGTGGAAAAACCATTTTATCTAGCACGTCTCTTTACTAAGCAGAAAAATATTCTCTATGGCGCCCAAAAAACAACATCAAAAATCGTCAAAGAAATGATGGCATAATATAGTCTTAATGATTTAGGTTTTTGAACTAACGTTTTAGTGTCACCGGGTCAAAACGCTGATTCGTCTACTTAAATCATCATTACGAAAACCGTCATCTTTAAATAAGATATACCATAGGGTTACACCGTCATTGTTCCATTGCCAATTATAAATAATAAGCTAATAGTAAATTAAGTTATTTTTGGAAAAATACAGTATTTCTACTTGAATATGCATAACCGAGATCTTTTTCCAGATTTTTTTTATATATCGAAACACGGTTAAACGGTCGCTGGCTGAATAACTTTCTGGCCAGTTGAGTTCACATTATCAGGCTTATTCTATGTGCGATTTCGTTGTCTAAATTTAGTCTGGACCCAACTGAGAAATAGCTAGACCAGCTGAAGAAAGGAAACTCGCTAGTAGCAAGCCACTGATTAAAGACAATTAACGTTCAATTAAATGATGTTAATTTAGTAAAGGAGACAGTACGCGACTATACAATCCAAACCTTTAATCCCGGAAATTTGTTTCCTTTTTGTACGGGAGGCAAATGAATTCCGCTCCATTCGCTGAACCCTACCTAGACAGTGACTGCCACTTTTCACACACCGGCAATCCAAACTGCTTCCTTCCGGCGCAAATAAAACGTCAAAGAAGGAACTATCGTGACTAAAATAGTACAGCAGTTTATAGAGAAAGTACATACGATCCATAGATTAGACAGAAAATCGTAAATTTTTAAAAATAATTTAAGATTGAATTCTAATTAATTCATGTTAAAATTATGTTAATATTAAATTATATTTAAAAACTAATATTTATACCATAGAAGCCACGGGAAAACCGGGTCTTCTTAATTCCACACAAATGTGTCCCTTATAAGTAAACATTAATGACGTTTCTTCACTAACAAAAAAATTGACAGTTTACTTTTACAATACGGATTTTAATCTGAAACAGACATCAGTTAAATAAATTGGGGTAAAATTGTTAGGCCTAAAATCATTAGGGAAGGGACGTATATTGTAAATGAGGATAATCCTCAACAGCTCACACAGATTAATAAAAATCCTGATATTGCCACAGAAAATATAATTTTACTCAATCTTCTGTGTCGTAAATGGGAAGGAAATGAAAGCGCCCGGGGTTAAGGCAATACTGCAATCAACCTTTCATCACTTACATACCTTTGCTGTAGAAAGGAGTGAGAGCAATGTGTAGAATTGTTTTTAATAAGCACACACATTTCTAAGTGACTAGTTTATTAGGTACACCACCCCGTTCAGAAAAACTCAGACAGTGAGACACCGTGGCTAGCTATATATGCCATGCATGAAGGCATTCAGTTACTGGCTGTTCTGGAGGTAAAGGGGGGGTCTGACCCAATACTAAATGGGTGTACCTGCCACTGAGTGTATCTAATTAGGTATTTGTGTGGTTAGACACATTAATCAATTATAGTAGTATATAGTATAACTGAGCAATAGGGTAAATTAATGAATGCAAATCATTCGACAGTCTCTTTACAGTACAGTTTTATTTGCCAGAAAATAAATTATACAACTTAAAAAATGAATTCAAAAATAATGCAGTACATCAAAAAAATTCAGCCATACTGCCAGAAATGATAACCATTCAAATACTTTACAGCATTATATTCTCTATGTAGTGGCACACATTCAACTGGTAAATGTTATCAAAGATAAAACCAAGAAGTTCAAGTTTGATCAATACTCAAGGCTACAAATAGTGTATGTTTCAGGCAGGGGAAAAAATGCTGCAAATGAAACCCAATTTGACCTTTGACCAAAATACAACGCTTATAAAATGTATCTGCTTCTCCCAATATTTTATTATGTGCATAATGAAATAGAGCTTGCAGTTCTGTAACTTCTCTGCAACAAATTTATGCCTGCAAGTTAAGGACTGATTTATAAAAATGTATATTGTTAACCTCGTCTCTCATCAAAACAGCGTCACAAATCCTTTTTGAAAAGAAAATATACACAGATTTCAGGAGACAAAGAATAAGGATTTTCCAGCATTAGTTTTGCAGCAAATCAGTCTCTCTTTAGACCAACACTTTTAAATTTATGTTACACTTTCAAAGTTACTATACTGACATAAATTGTAATTGAATATGGCTAAAGATACTCAATACGAATTACACAAAATTCAGTTTATTTAATTTTGCAATTGTGCGTGGCTACAAGAATACATGTTTAAAAAACATCAACAAAAGTTTTACATTGGTTTACACCGGTTTGTTGATATATGAAAAAAGGAAGACAAGAATGCAGAATGGAAAATGCATGATAGATAATGAATCAGAACTATATATCTCATAATAGCGCACACAACTATATCAAACTGGTCGAGCAGATTGAAATTAGTCAAACTCAAATTTTAATCGCAATATGATTACATTTAAAGTGAATCCTGCTAGAGAACAGTGCACTGACTGCGGTTTTCATCGTCTTGTTCCAGTTAGTTACATGACTGAACAGTGCAGATCTAAAATAACAAAATAGGAGATGAACTGTCTATTTAAACATTGTGAGACCTATAGCAGGTGTGGTTGCAATTCCTCTTGAGCATCAGAAGCAAGATGTGGATGCACAACGCAAAGGTTTTCACTGCTTACAAAAAGAGATGCTTTTTTAAATGCCTGCAGGCACACCATTTAGCAAGAATCAAAAATTTATTCAAAGAAAGAAAAAAAAAATACTGCATTCTTTAGAAACCCTTGATCCATTCTGTGATCAATTACTGTCTATACTTCAAGGGAAAAATATTCAACATAAGTTTATTGCGTCATACATTTTCTGCATATTTTTTGGCAGGAGTTAAATCTAAGAACACAGGTAAATATCAACTTACTGATGTAAATCAGTGAACATTTTAAACAAAATAAACAGCATATAGGGATATTTTGCAAGAACTAAGCAATAAGTTCTAACTCTTTGTTATTGTTACAGATTACTATGCATTCAGTATTTTTCCACATAGTTATGGGATATCAAAACATGAATTAAAATATGCAGGGGAAAACCCTTGATTGACAGAATGAGGGGAGCACTTCTGCTACCCGGGAAAGCCGCAGTGGATCGAGTGACCTGTCCGTTAGCCAGTAATGAATTGAGTGAGAAGACTAAAACCAGGAAAACGAGGCGCTACGGCTCTCCATTTCTATGTGTTATGAAGCACAATGGTCACTCTTCGTCTTTTGTTCTTGGTTTGTTATTGAAATAATAATTTCAAAATCATTACACAATCTTGCCTCTCAGCAGCACTAAACCAACACTCCGGAACCCCTGTATGTGTCCCCCATGAAATTTGGTGTAGGAGATTACCACCAGTAGGCAGGACAAAAGGCAGGGTCCCAGACAACAGAAGCTCAGTAAAGACAAAGATAAGCTACAAAAAAAGTTTATTTACAATATTAAACAGCCACAATTTAGTTTTGTGTGAGCATAACTAAGCTATCACAAACAAAACTATCAACAAAACAACATTAAATAACAAATCAAGAACAAAGGAATAAACCCAACCACAATATTTTCTTTGCCGTTCTCCCTCACCCAGGACAAACTCAGTTTCCTGGTTTTTATTGATAAATTAAATCCACTGTGGCCTCCTGGGGGATGCAGTGCTAGAAATGGCGGCCATTTTCTCCAGCGTTCCTCTCATCCTACCACAAGTCCAAAAGTATCTAAATATGTGAATTCCAAAAATTCCACTTTAATTGTCTGTGCTGTATATAAAATATCTTAAAAATTCCTTAATAAAAATCTTAGCAGAAGCTTTCTTTTGTTGATGACAAATGTGTAGGTGGCACACAATTATACCACTGGTAAGCGGGAAAAAAGTATACTTGAATTACAAAGGGATAGTGTTAAAAATTGAATATTTTCAACCAGTTCAGTGTCTAAACCTCAGTACTCACAGAATGTATATGATCAAGTCTAACAAAAAAACTATTTTAACACAATGAAGTAGTAAAACAAAATAATTCTCACATAAATAAATAAATAGACAGGTGTTTCATACTGCGTTCACAAAACCCACAGATTCACAAATCTCCTCAAACCTAGTCACATTTGTTCATTTCTTAAAGCATTTTAGACCAGAGGCAACCACACCGACATGTTGTCAAGAAATAAAGTTACAAATAATATACACCAGCTGAAGAAAACCGGATAATATAACTCATACAGCACAGTCAGAAGCATACCATATGTTGATTTTATATAATCCTCATTGTCACTGCATGTGCCTGATGTAATTACATGATACAACCCATTTACCTGAAAAAGACCAGGCGATCCAGGGTAGACAATCTTTTACTATGCACATTCAGAACACTAGACAGGGCTGCCTCTTCCACCATCAGTTTCAGAAAATATAAAAAGGCAATGTTTTGAAAACCATCAGCTTAGAAAAGCATCTCAGGTGCCAGCAACCAACTTCATCGCAAGGGTTAATAGCAAAGAGCAGACCGACAAGAACTTAACACAATTACAATGAAAACAAAACAGCTGTTGGACTATCTTAAGGTGACAGTACAGAGCATTAGCATGTACATCGTCGTGACAGTTTATTTTTTTTAGAAATTAAGCTTGAAATGGTGTTAATTCCAACCGTGTGAGTTACATTACATAGAATAGGTTAGGCTGATTTTTCCCTATCCATTTTCCACTTGTCAAGCCTATCACATGTACTGCCATCAAGACTGAAACTACTGGCACGGGGCTTTGAACCACAAAACAAAACTCTCAAGAGATAGGGAATTAGTACAACGCACCATTTAAATAGACTTGATACAAGGTCAGAAAGATTATATCGAGAACTATTCACTCATGTTCTTGCTGGTAGCCAATTTCACCTGCATACAGAACGGGTAAAGTACTTCATTAAAAATAAGGTTTGCATACCAGTTACTTCAGCACTTTGAGGCCCAGCTCTTGTGATATACGTCAAAGGGAAAATCGGCTCTGCAGAAAAGTAACACAGCTTCTGTGCCTTAGAGGTGCACTAGCAGCTTTAAGCATATGGAACCAACAGTATTCCAGCTTCATTCACAGAACCAATGAACCCGCACCTGTCTCTTTTAACATATTGCACTCATGTAAACCACAGGGAGCAAAACAATCCAGGACCTATTTATACATGCGTTCCAGGAAACCCATAAGTGTCGACATTGCTCAGCAATTTTACAATCTCTGGCCTACTAAAGTGTCTATACGGACTGAAAAAAATCTTAGGCTAAATGAAAAGGCAACTAAAACAGAAAACAATTTAAATGACCTAAAGACCAAATTTTTCATACGGCCAGACTGACAACACAATGCCTTTTGTTTCAAAACCGTGTTAAACATGGGAAAATTCTCCCAGGGACACACCTTTAATTTTCGGCTTTGAAGGCCAGGGGGTGAAGCTGAAATAAACGAGACAGAATTTATAACAAAAGTAAGAATTTCACACAACACAAATTCCTCACAGCACATTCAAATACCTTTGTCCTAGTTATTATAAAGCATTGTTGGCCGCAGACTCTCAAAACATCAGAAAAATAAATTTTTAAAGTATATCAGCCGAAGGAAGGACGAAGGGAAAACTATGCAGAAAAAGCCATGTAGACAAATCCAGAAGTGAGTGAAACTGCTAACGTATTGCTTGTAGCCACCGACCATGTCCAAAAGAAGAAGGGGGATGGTTTTTCCGCAGTGTTGTGGTAGAACTGCGGGATGGCGGGACCCATCTGGCAGCGCGAGTGCCGTGGTAGAGACGGCAGAGGAAAATAACACAACACAGTACACACGACAGGTTTTCTGATGAACGCAAGATTTTCACAGAATAGCATGCTGCCGGAGATGTAGAAATACCAAGGCAAATGCCACCATGCAAACTGACTACAATTGGCAAAACGCAGTCCCTTTTCGCTATCTTTTTTTTTTTTTATGTGTTTTTTTTGTAAGGCAGGGATTTTAATATTTCAGTAACTAAAATGTAACGGTCAGTCATAAATCCATCTCAACACATGCCTGTTTGATATAGAGAAGGCTCCAGCCACGAGTATTCGTTAGGCATCATCATCTTCATCCTCCTCCTCTTCCTCACCGTTGCCCAGGCCCTGCGCTACGCCATGTATATGAAGGTATTAATGTCCGTCTCGTCCCTCTTGATGTACTTATGCTCAATCAGCCATTCAATCTGTTCCTTGATCATTTTCTTTTGCGGTAAAAACATGTTTTTCAGGATCTCCACCAGTTCCGTCTGAAGTTGGGCATTGGTGATTTTCTTACGCATCTTCATGATCTGGATAATGGCCTCCTGCAAGAGAACGACATGAGAATGAGATACCTGAAGCACTGCCCGGGGATGAGGTTCGGCCTCTGGCACTGCCGGACGCCCACCTGTGTTCTCAGTATTCTCAGCTGGACAATGCCCTCGTTCTCCTCCTCCCTCATCCGCTCAGTTGTCAGCTGAAGCCTGCCGATAAGGTTGATCTTCCCCCTCTTCTGGACCTTGGAGTTTTTACTGAGGGGCAGCAACAGCGTTTGGAATGAGTCTCATCAACAGACAAAATAACACGGATGACAGACGATTTTAAAAAATAGTAATAAAAAAATTATTATCTGGTTTAAGAATCTTTGGCACCAAATAGTTGCTGCTTAAATCTAATTTACAGACCTAGCATTTTAAAAACATGTTAGGAATTAAATAACCCAAAGTACAAGTGCCTAGAATGAACAAATGCCTACCTCTGAAACAAACACTTTTTAAATAAAAAAAATCAGATGCCTCACCACTTGAGTATTCAATGTATTGTTTAATTAAAGAAGACTGTCTGCTTTTAAACAAAAAAAATCATATGAAAGCTTGTTCTAAGTTAATACTGCAATAAAATGTCAATCTTCACTTCATCCTGCTAAAAATTATGACACATAAGAACCATGCCAAATTAAATGGAACAATGCTTACATTAAAGAAAAATCCTGGTTTACGTAGAAGAGAGTAGCGTCTGTGAAGTCTTTGGGAGAGCTGACCTGGGGTTCGTATGACAGAACCTGACGCTTCAGCTTCGGGAAGGCTACAAGAGACTTAGAGAATTGAGATTTATGTCAATTTATGAAGGAGCAAACACGTTCAAGGCAGTGGAGTGCGAGTAGGTTAGAGGGTTCTACTCCTGACACTGAAATGCTTCAATTGTTCATCTGCGTGAAAAACTTCATAGGCTTTGCTAAGAATATTAACTTGCTGAATGAATGAATACTAAAATACTAAAAGAAACCGCAGTTTCCACCCACCAGCCCCCTTTTCATGTTGGTGTGAAACAGCGTGATCTCACATGCACATGGCCATTACCCAGAGAGTCCGTCGGAGCTCAGCATCAGGGAGCTCTGTGGCCAGCTTCAAATTCTCAAAGCTGATCTTTTCTCTGGGTCTTTGGTTCCAAGCAAATAATACAGCCAGCTGGAAGGTTGTGACCTCAAGGTCGTATTGCCCCACTTCGTTCTTGAATGTGATCTGTAGAGAGGGGTGGAGGAGAGGTTCTTTCTTTTAGCCAGGAGTTCATTTTATCACGCGAGTGGGGAAGCCCGGCCCTGCGTCAAAGGGGGCTTGACTTCACTGTGGTCCATTACAGCGACTTCCTGTTGCTTGCCTCCTCCCTACTTTTGCCACTGGTGGAAATTAATTTGCACCCAGACTTGTTAATCAGAAACAGCGGCCTGCTACACACAATTCCTGATGGTGCACGTACCCTGGGGGGTGTGTGTGTGGGTGGGGTTAGGGCACTCACAATGCCATTGGACATGAGGTGGTGCCAGTGAAGTTTCCTGCCACTGTGGTTCTTCTTGTAGAATTCCTCCACTTCAGGGATGAGGTCCTCCAGCTCCGTGGGCAGCGACACAAACACCTTTTCCGAGCTCCGAGACCAGGCGCCAGCATTGAGGATCTTGATGTTAACGGAGTCAGCTACAAGGAATGCACATACATAGTAACATTCTCATTCGCAAACATTTGGTTGGTTTTATGAGCTGCAGACCTCTCGCGGTTGTACAGCAGTGTGCTGTAGTCACCTGGTAGTGCCAGCTTGTTGTGTTTATGCATTTCCTTGAAGACCTGGTTAAGATCCTCAGACACTTTGATGTCCTGAAACATTCGGGCCAGTTTGTTCACATAGTCGGCAGGCATGCCCACCTCCTGAACATAGAGAGGAGCACATGGCAAACAGCATTCAGTAAAACAGAGTTACAGGGTAAGCTAGCACTGGATAAACGCCAATTTAGCACGGATAGGTGACTCAAGAACAGCTTACACTGGATTCTATTGCACTCTATTTCTATATTGTGATTCTATGGAACTATAATACATCTTACCTGAGGTCTGCGTACTGCTGTACAGTTTATAGTGTGTACTATTGTGTCATTTAGTGTGGATCTGCAGCGCTGCATCAACGAGCCTCCTTACCCTAAGCCACTCCACCATGTTCTCCTCAATCTCGCTGTCAGCAGAGATGTCCAAGATCAGGCGACGCGTCAAATGGGCTTTGTGATAACGCATGAAGACATCCTTATTCTGAACATATTTCAGCACCAGTAACTACGACATAAAAAATCAAATAAAAAAAAAATATCCACCATCAAAAACTTGGTTTGGTATTATGGAATAAAATACATAAAGCGAAGAAGAAGAAAAAAGTGGAAAACCATTGTAAAATAACCGAATGAATAAACAAAACACGAACCCGCAGAGATATTATTTGAATGACTATAAAAGCAGACAATTTCAAAGATCAATGCACTTACCACTTCCTTTAGTTTTAGCTCTATCTCTTCAGAGGTGAGTTTTTTACTAAGTGGCGTCTTCCTTAGTAACATATCACAGTAGTTTGCCAGAAGCTCAGGGCACTTGGACTCTGGCTGCGTTTTGAGGCCCACCCTGCAGAAGGAAACAACATCAGAACTGTAACCAACTGCAATTCCCTGTGGGAAGTTTGGAGGCATAACTGAATAAAGCAAAACAAATGGCCAAATAAATTTAACGATTCTCACCCCTTCTGTTTCAGTGGAAGCTCCAGTTTAAATATAGTAGCATCATTCACAACAGCTTTATAGGCCTGGCAATATAGAAATAAAAAAAAAGTCCACCATTATCATTGTGTAAACAATGAGAATATATAGAAGACCATACAACAGGTATGTTATATATATATGTTAGTCCAACTTACATGTTTATACAGAACTTTATAACCCAGCCAATTTAAACGTGTTCAACAACAGTGGTTTAGCTCAGTAAACAAATGAGTAAATCAGGTAGATGGCTGGGAGCAGGGCTAGGCAGTGACATCACCAGTCCATTTGCGGGAATTCTGGCACCCACCTAAACAAGGGCCATGACAGGAGAAGCCACACACCTGCAGAACGTTTCGGGAAGATGCAGCCGGCTCGTATCTAACTGCTATCATAACTCATAACTCTAACAAGGAGGCTTTTGCACTTATTTCTCCGTTGCAACCAGCTGGCGCGCTTATCATAACTCACAGGCCTTGAATCACAAGCCAAACATTTGTTTATTTCTTGCATTCAGCCAATCATAGGAAGAGAATGTTCCTGACCTTTAATTAAAAATCATCAGCAGCCTGGGTCTTGCGCTAATATATATTCAGCACTACATTTTGTTTTGATAAACAGACCCCGACACTGTGCTGACCCCTGTACTTTCCACAGACTCTGGTTTACGGTTCCTCCATTCGGTCCAAGGCGCTGCCTCACACTGTCCCACGGTCTTAAGTCAGGCCTTTTTTCCCCAGGAGTCACAGGACCTTTTCGGCATGTTAGCACGGGGAAGAGGCTCACTTTGTCCCGGGCCGTCAGGAAACGCGGGTCGTCCTGAAATGCCTCCTTCACCAGTTTACTGAAGCGGTTGAACAGCGTGAGGAGCTGCTCCACGTACTTCTCGGAATCCTGGAGACACGCAAAGGTACGCGCGGTCAAAAGAACTAGTGAACGCTCTCAACCAGGAAACTCAGCATCACGGCATCGGGGGCGCTACTGATCCAGAACCGTTAACAACACACTCAACCTGGCAAACCAATCTCACATCTCAAAAGGTTGAGTTGTTTATCTTAAGTTGTTTATCATAGCCAAGAGTTAGACATTCAATCACTGCATAAAATATGACAAATAAGGAAAAACACAGAAACTGCTTAATGGAGACAACTAAGGTATGTCTCTGAGAAATGTTCAGCAAATCAAATTACTGTTATTAATACAATGGAGAATTATCTTATAGTAAAGGAGGTGAAACAATTCACAACTTCGCCAGTACTAATGATTACATCATTTGAAACTTTTAAAAACCAACTATTTAAAGTTTTTCAACAACCCGAATGACGGGTTAAAATTTAAACTAAATCTGGTACATCCATATCATAATACAGAACATTTTTTTAAAATCTGTTGAAAATGTAACTCAAGGAAATTGGTTAGATAAACCACGCCATTCTTGGGTTTCATTTTTTCAGGTAAGAACCCGTAAGAACAGTATGCCCCGCGCTTCGCAATGATGCTAACAAAACCCGATCATCTAAAAACCCCCGCCTCACCCCCCCCCCCCCCCGTGCTTCAGTCCCTTTCCAATAACAAGGATCCCCCACCGCTCTTTGTTGCAGCCCTGGGATTAGTAGGAGGGCAATAAATACACATTTCTTTAGTCCATAACAAGAGCTGAAAACCCTAAACAAAGAACCGTTCGGGAAGCCGCCCCACAGAGAAGGTACACCTCGGTACTCACGGTCGTAATTGTTTCCGCGGCAGCCACCATGTCTGCTAACCCGGCGTTTATAATGTGTTCCTCCAGGTCTTTCAGCATGGGCTCGATGCCATTGGGAACCTTGTCCATGAGGGAGAACATCAGGCGCAGCTCTACAGAGCACAGAAGAAACCTGACGTTAATGCAGAATGACGGATGAATTGATCGGTCATCAGTTCTTAATTGCGGTGTAGTTCTTAATTGTGGTTGACAATGTTTAGACTACTTTGATGGACTCAATGCTATCTATATCTATAACTATATTAGATTTTTGATTCGGACTTGGCAACATATGTCTGCAATGGGTGTACTAAGGTTTGTTGGAAATTATTTTGCAAAGTTTATTACTTATATTTGAAATTGTAGTGTACTGAAGAAAGCGTCTGAAGTGAATCAAATGTAACAATATAATAGATTAATTGAATTAATCTACATATATTTGCTAATCTCCAACACACGTGTACCAAAACATGCTCCACCACCAAACAAATGATAACCCAAGGATGGCAGGTCACGTCATTTGGCCCAGTTTGTCGTGGCGTAATCACTGCTGTACTCACTCTCCGTCTCGTTTCGTTTTATCATGCCAGGACATTCAGCTAAGATTGTTTCTTTGAAAGATGTCACGAGAGCATTCACACAACATTCCATAAGCTGTAACATAAAAACAAAACAAAAAAAAAGGGTTTCATTTTCAGTCTTTTGGTTTAGTTCTTTCTAAAACTCTATACACAATTTAGCCATTACCGCCATTCTTAAAAAGTAATATTTAAAAATTCATTAAAAAAGAAAAAGAAAAAACAAGCACCAATTAACCTTTGACAAACATAACGAAACAATCATGCCCACCAAAACCAGGAACGTAACGGAAAATACCAGGCAGTTCAAACATTTGGTTTAAGCAGGGTGAGGTGGAGAAAAACTTACAAAAAGAAATCCACACTTACTGCTTGTACAGAGTTACATTCACGTCTCGTCTCTAAATACCGAAGTGCACGTTTCTCCTCTTCTCTTAGCTTAGCGTCTGCCTGCAAGACAAACACACCAGGCAATACCAGTATGCTTAAATTAACCATGAAAAAACTGCATATATAGATGAACAACAACAAACCAAGATCACAGGGCCAAAAACTAAAGGAATTTACTCTATACAAAGACACAAGCACACACAATCGTCCAACATACATATTTCATGTAGTTCTGCACTCCATTCTGCTGTAGATACGAAGGTGCTTGCGTTCTGTAAAACCTCTCTGTGGAATCCAGATAGGCTTTCTCAAAGTTATCCCTGTAGATCTGCAGTTTGTCTTCAGGATTGGAGCACAGATTCACTATAGGGTAGGAACAACAACACACAAATTATCCAGAGGAAAAATACAAAGTTGCAGAGGCACCCAACAGAGGACAAGGCTGACTATTTGGCAAACCTTTGTCAGTCTTGGTTGTGGTGTAACCAATTCAATCCCTTCGTATATCCAGGTGCGTGAGCAGCTGTTAAGGTTAATGACTGGATGGTTTTTTCCATTCGGGTGGCTTAATTTCAACCAGGGATGCTTTCTTACTGAAGTTAACACTGTAGTGTGAGCAGCAAAAAAATCCATCTTGTGTTTTTAAACTGTCAAAAGGTCAATTTATTAATATGGAGTCATCCTTCATTTGATCTTTAAAGCAATAAAGACATCACTATATATTTATCCAGCTTTAGCTGGTCTTTTAAACAGACTGGAATTAGATGGTCAGAGCTAGAGGGCGACGATGTCACTTGGAGGATAAGGCATTTTGAGACCAGTCGTACCTCTGAGAAGCGAGTGAACCCCATATTCTTCAGGGAATGCCCAGCTTCACAAATGGGTGCAGTGTAAACCAGTAAGCTAATACTGGTTCAGTGTAATAGTGTTCAGTGTTCAATGTAATAGTGCATGAAAAATGCATTAATAACTGCACATGCTTTGTAAACTCGCAGACCTTGCGATGAACTCCAACCATATAGGCAGCCTCGCATGGTTGGAACATGTCCCGCCAGTTTATCAGCGGGCGAAGGATCGAGTCCTCACCGTACGACTCGCGGACCCCGATGACCAGCTGTGAATCAAAGGCCTCCCCTAGGCGCTCGGCGTGAACAAGCTTCATGGCACTGTCTTGCAAACGGTTTTTGATGTTGGAGAAGATTGACTCATTCCATGTGTCCAGCATGAGCTGTAGGGACACAGGGATACATTACATTGGAAACGCATTACATCAGGCGTTGGATCTGGGCCGAACCGCTCCAGGGAATGCCATGGGATTAGCGGACGTGCTCGATCAAATTAAATAATGTTGAAACCTACAAAATTTATTTTGCAATAAACAGGCTGGAGAGCAAGACAATTCCGCACACACTGTATCATTCAAAATCCCAATGGACAAGCGCAAAGTGGCTTGCATTCAGATCCATTGACTTTTCTTAATGCGAGACAAATATTGTGTAGTCACGAGATAACAGTAACTCAAACCATGGCTCTTCCTCACCTTCCTAACAATGCTGTCCTCCACATTAGATTTCTTGTTGCTGCCCTGTTTACCCATCAATGTGATCTCCAACTGGCAGAACGGCTTTGGAAGGATATCACACTGGGTGAAGAACTTGCGCCACTCCACAATGTAGGCTTTGAGCAGGGCTGTGTCATCTTGGTGGCTCAGGACACGCTGAAAAAAAGATAGGAGAGACAAACCTCCCATTACGTTTGGATCCTACTTCTCTGCCCTATTTAAACAGGCTGACGCTGACAGACCCCGGGGATACTAATTGCACAACACCTACCATAGAACATCCAAATAGGGTAAATGAAAATCTCACCTAGGCAGGGTCACTGACTGACTAACTTACCGCTTGGGCTTGCTTAATAAAATCAAGGATATCTTCTTTCAGAGCCTGGTGGATCTTTGCCGGACCTTTGTCATCCCAAAGACAAACGGCATGGACATCTCTGCAGGAGGATTGCAAACATGTGACAATGAGTGTAAGGAGGATTTGACGATAATACAACAATTAAAAAATTAATTACACCATGCAAAACATGCTCATCAACAACTTTGGCGACATCATACACAACCTACTTTAATAGATGGATCCGGGTATGGTTTTGTTGATTTGGTTAATTTACAAAACAATCAACTTAAATGTACCTTGTGTACTGCGTGGGGTTGTCTCTTACTGTATAATTTTAGGTGGAACTACTATTACTGCATTGGACACAATAACCTAGCTTGATAAGCTAAATCTTAAAATGAAGCCAAGTGACTCTGTCCCGGTCATCTTGACTCTATAGACCCCCCTAAATTTAAAGGTAAGATGAAGGTGGAAGGGGGGGGGGTCCTAAAGTTCCCAGTCCAGACCCACCTGGGAGAGAAAAACAAGGTGTTTGGAGGGAAAGATGCAGGACTTACGAGAACAGATCAAACCACTGCTGCTTGGTTACGGACTCCTGGCGAAGCAGCTTCAAAACGATGGGGCGCATCAAATCCCACTTATCCTCAAACTGGAGGGAGCCTTTGTTCTGAGGGCCAAGGGCAGAATAAAACAGGAACTCAAAAGGTGGAAAAGGGAGCCCTATTCATTGCCCAGGCATTTTCTGACCTGCTCTTGAAATGTTGATAGCAAAGTGACTGGAAAGTGAAAATGTTATGTTCTACTTCACCATCGATTTATGCAACCTTAGAATTAAGCAGATTCCTTAAGAGATTCAAAACAATATATGTTACAATTTCATATGATCCTAAATCCAGCAAATAAAAAGAATATACACAAAAGGGCCCACAAAAACTTTGACCTTGAATGACGAAAAACAAAATGAGTGTGATCTAGATAAGCTTTTTCAGGGTATTCCTAATAACGTAAAACTGTACAGTGCTGTGCAGTAGAAGGTTCCCTATAACGATGGAACTATTCTGCACCATCACTAAGAGATTTTAACCATGAGAATAATAAACTCTGGATGGAAAAAAAAATCTGTTATATGGTTCAGAAGATTATTTGTACTTCGCCAGATTAATATTTTACATGCTATTAAGTTTACAAGTTTGTATTTTTTCCCCTAGTTAATTCATAACTTTTTTTGTACATTTACTAAATTAATTCCAGTTAGGTTATTTTCCTAGTAGTGCAGTCTCTAGAGCTTGACCCGCAAACCTTCTTAATCTCAATAAAATACAGGTCCCCTAATTGTAGGAGCTATTTAATCTCAAGAGCACTCACAGAATGCATGTTAAATTATTACAATCCAGGTCATTTATTTTATTTATTTACATTTTCCCCCCACTCTTTTTTTTTACAGTGCAATAAGCTTGTTATTTTTTCCCCTACCCAACAGAATTAAAAATTGTTATTAGAAATACTAGATTATTCCCAGCCGACATTAAATGCCATTTACTCCGTTGCTAATAATGTATGCATCATTACATTTTTCAGACTTTTTACCTGTCACCAACTCCCAATAATTAGTCCCTCACAACCGTTCTTGACCAGATTTCTCTGAATATTCAGATGTGTTGAGTAAAAAAAAAAAAAAAAAAGTCAATCATAAATAAATGTATTGTAAAAGAAAGATCAACATAAAGTTCTGTAGGGACCTTGACAAGAAAATCATCCTTGGCCTACCTTACACGCTACAATCAATTGCAATACCTTGCGCAACGTGACTTTATAGAGAATAAATTCTGTTTTAAAAACAACTGGAAATAGTCCCGTTCAAAACGCTCTTTCTAATTTTGAGATACAATGAGCCTATTCGATAGGCAAGCCAGTTTTACAGCTTGAAAAATGAACACATTACGTGCTTCTCCAATGACAAGACGAATCTCTATTATGACAAAATGCGAAAATGGGTAACTCATACATTTGATATGCGTAAATCTAACTTATCGAATTGTGAAATTATTACCAACTTATCAAATTAATTGGCATAGATTCTAAAATATCACCACCCCTCGTGATCATCCATCCCTGCACAGAATACAGTAGGAAACCAGCGAAATGGCTAATGTGTTCAATAACGCGCATACGTAACTTGGAGCCGTTTCCGTAATGCGTTTAGCTGACCAATTGCACGGACTAGAGAAAGCAAAGTTAACAATTTCACTTAACTCATGACATTTTTATCAGCAAGCTAATTTGAATGGCAAGTAGTTGACATCATTCATAGTAATAAAAAGAGAGCCCATTGCAAAGCTGGTTAAAGCCAAAACGGTTTATTTCATGGACACTCCAAAATATTACTAAGCCTTATTCATATTTTGACAACTGACAAGCCATATCAATGCACTGACATTGACAACAGATCCCGGCCAACCAACCAGCCCTTACTACTAATAATAATACAGCGACTTGGAGTCAACAAACAATAGTTAGATACACACGGTTTGGCCTTGAATATTATTTAAATATTTTCAACAATAATTGTAGGGGATTTTTTTTACTTCTGTATAATTATTAATTATTACAGTTGAGAAAATTTAATAAGTTTATGATCACATAGACTGCTTGAAATACTAGCTTGCTAGCCAGCTCACTACAATAGCTACAGCATTACAATTTTAAATCTGCAAATTGCAGCAAACATGTTGCAGTTCATAAAGGCATGCACTCTTCATTGCCGGCAGTCAATCACCGACAAATGTTTGGCTAAACAAATACTGTCAATTTTGAAACGAAGTGCCTCCTACCTTTAGCAAATTAGACGTCGCCATGTTTCCTCAACTTATCCCCTCGTGCAGTCTCGCGAGATTTGCAATGTTGTATTACTAAGAGGAGATTGCTTGAAAACTGCCTAGCTATGAGGCGAAATTAGCGAACCGGCAGAACAGCCGATTTATTTGTTTTTATATCAAACTAGTTCGTGAATAGAAGCATAGACTGCAAGTTTTTTCTTGTTTTTTCATACAATTTAAATATTTAGTGTTTCTGAAGTCAACACTGTGCAGTTGACCTTTCTGAATTTTGTGCGTGACTTTTAACAGGGGTCATGAGGCGAGCTAGAGTGGAACTGAGCTAGTGCATTTGACTGGCCCTATGCTAAACTTAGCCCCGCAGAAGCTTGAGATCCATATAAGGATGGGTCACTCATCCTTATATGGATCTCCCCATCTGGACACTTAATGAAACGCAAATGAATGTACTCGGCAATAAATGATCTTAAGTTCTTAAATCTCCTGAATCGGCGTAGTAGTACCGTTAAGGCTATTGACAGAATACATTGTTAAACTTGCGCACTTACAAATATAGTATTAAATTTTTTACCAATAACTTTACAAGCTTTAAGTATGTCAAACGAGACGGACATTTTTCAGGAAAGGAAAACCACTCTTCCCGTTTCATTTCTGGCGTATTTAACGGCGATGATTACTATCCCCGCTTCTACTCAATATCTCGGTGTATTTTTGAAAATTATGTTAAAAATCTGTAACCTACAAATCCCAATTTTTTGGTTCATATAGATGCATAACTATAAAATAAATAATAAAGAGATCTATAACTAATTACACACCTCTCATTTTGACTGGCCTGTGTGAAGATTGACTTTACATAGACTAATAGACGCAAAGTGGACGTCTTACCAGAGTGTCTGAACAAGTGAACCCATACCTCTCAAATGACTGATTCACTGAACGAGATTCAGATTCGAAATTGCCGAAAGATTCAAACATTCGTTTGAGTTATCTTTGAATCCGTTCAGCCAGGCTCAAATCACCCGCGGCTGGGCTGTGGGAATGAAAGGGAATTTTAATGCAAATATTGTTTTATGCAAATACTGAAATTATTAAATCCCCAGAATTAAGTTGGACAATGCGAAATAAACATTGCTTACTTAAGAAAAAATACGATGCAGCCCAAAGTCACTGCAAATATAAGCAACTAACTTCGACAAATCTATAGGCTGTGTTATGGAATTTAGCCAACCAGAACCGGAAATGGTATATGGAACAAATTGTGAGTCAAATTACATAGTGGTGAGATTGTCGCCTTTGGGAGACCAGGGTTCAAATCCAGCAGCAGCTGGATGCCCTGCTTGTCACACTGGTGTAGAACTAGCCCATTACACCCAATTTACTAGGATTAGGAGGTAGGATTAGCCCACCTGGTGTATACTTCAATAAAACATACAAATCATTATGTGTATATCAAATGGCCTCTCTACCGGGACTGGCAGTAGTGTGTGGATGCCTACACAGGGGGTAATGATAAAAATCTAATCACTCCTGAGATGCTGGAAGAGTAAACTCATTAACTAATAAATTTGCATTAAGGCTCACCTTTAAACTCTCTTTAAAATGCCACAGAAAGCCAATAAAAAAACAGTGGGGTCATGTTTAATTAAAAGGATCTAATGCATTAGTAGCAATGAAGATTTAGTGTGACAAAATTGACAATTAATTATTTTAGGCAAGAAGTGATATTTACTGCAGGATTATGGACACCAAGAGTACATTAGATAAGTGGCAAATTCAGAACATTCTTAAGCATTTAAGTTATATCTATATATATATATCCCTCTCCACAGAAAAGTCTTTTGGTTTATTATAAAACCCTCTAAGAGGGCAAGTTTTGAGAAAGATAACAGCGTCTCTCTGCACTTTGATTCAGGGGCGGTTAATAATTTAGCCCAAGTGCTGTAAAGTTCAGACCCGGAAGCGCACTCTCTCTCTCTCTCTCTCTCTCTCTCTCTCTCTCTCTCTCTCTCTCTCTCTCTCTCTCTCTCTCTCTCTCACA
>JAOVYW010074518.1:0-18128 GCA_025775045.1 Hiodon tergisus | reverse complement strand
GGTGGCACAACCAGTTATTAGGTTTAGGGGGCAATTACTTTTTCACATAGGGCCAGGTAGGTTTGGATAGATTTTTTTCCCTTAATAAATGAAATCATCATTTAAAAACTGCATTTTGTTTTTCCTCGGGTTATCTTTGCCTAATATTAAAATTAGTTTGATCTGCAACATTTAAGTGTGACAAATATGCAAAAAAAACGAAGAAATGGGGGCAAATACTTTTTCACAGGACTGTATATGCCCTCTAAAAAAACAATGTGGCCTGCTAGAAACAGGTTTATTTATTTTAGATCACGTGACACTGTAATTGCACATAGGTGAACTCCATCCGACTAATTATCTAACTACTGAGGGAAATTGGTTTCACCAGAGTTTATTTAGGTGTTTCATATTAACGGGAGAGAATATTTATACTTATTACTAACCAAGAAAGTATTTTTTTCTGTTTTTTTAGTTAACTTTTGTGTGACAATGAAAACAACTGTATTGTGAACTAAGTGTAAATGTTATGTATGTATTAACGAATGGTAAAAATCCCAATAAAAGCCAACTGAATTCCAAGTTAACACTACAAAATGTGGAAACTTCCAATGGGGGCGAGTACTTATGCAAGGCACTATATAATATATATTTTTATTAGTGCTTTTTGTGTATGTAAACCCATAAATTTTTGCACACATGGAATCCGAGTTATTGTTAAATGAACAATGAAAATATATTTTTTATTAGTCTTTAATTTGCTTCCATTCAGCCACAAGAGCATTAGTGAGGTATTAGTCAATTATGCCTGGCTGTAATTGGTGTTCAATGCGGGTGAGGTCAGGCCTATGACTGACACATTGAAAGTCACTGAGCTCTTCAGTAAGGGTATTGTAAAGAATCAGGAAATTCCAGGGAAATTTCAGCAAATTTAGTAAAGTTAAGCCCCGGAGTTATAAGGCAATTCTACAAGCGAGCTTAAGCCATCCTCAACAAGGGAGGATAGGGGACAGTGACACCAAAGAGGAGCCATCCGAGTCCATCTCTTGGATGTCTGACATCAGGGAGAGGACACAGAGGCCTGAGAGGAAAAACCTAAACAAGAGGTTTCGCTTGAGACAGGTTTGTGTTGAATCAGTCTTTTTGGAGGGGCAACAAAGAGAATACATTATTCAATATTCCAGTTTTTTTTGTTCAATGAAACAATCACAATTCTTGAGTCACTCACTTAAGTAAAGATCAACTAGATTGTTGATTTTTATTTATTTATTTGTGTTAGAAGGGTTTGCAATTATGTCTGCTTATGATAAGGTAAAAGGTTTATGTTTCTGTCTGCATATGACATGGTAAATACAGCCTAAGCAAATAACATCTAAAATTCCATACTCACATTAATTCCCATTGGACAGTTTCCACCTTTGAATATTCCTAACATTGTGCAACCCCAAGTACCCATTCTAATGCCAATGTTTGTCTATGGAGATTGCATGGCTGTGTGCTAGGTTTTATACACCTGTCAGCAACGGGTGTGGCTGAAATAGCTAAATCCACTAATTTGAAGGGGTGTCCACAAAATTTTGGCCATTCAGTGTAAAATGTGGTGAAAAAGAGGGCCAGGAAGTTAAAGGTCTATGGAAAAGGAACTTTGCTGGTGTCACACCAACAGGCTATAACCTGCAGCCACTCATTAAAAGTGGCTGTCCATTTTAGTTGGCTAGTGCCTGCTGAGAAGGCAGTAAGGAGTTTGTCAAGAACTTTGGAATATTGAGTGTTTTATTTCTCCCCCCGGATACCACAATATAACCAAAACACCACACACCCAGTGTTTTCTGCAAATTTTTAAAAAAAACTGAGGGGGGGAAATGACATTGAGGTTTGTGAACCTTCTTTCTTTTGTTTGGTGTTTTCAGGTATGAAGAAGTTATTTCCCCCTAGTTAACTCAATCAAATTAAAGCGATAATTAGGATCAGTTGTACTTCGGTTTACAAATCAGGCCAGATCTAGACCATTCCCGCCCAATATAAATCAGACTAACTTTGGCCCTGACCATCAGAAGTTGTCAACACGCAGGTTCTAGAGGCACATCATCCAATGATAAAAACACATTCCTGAATATGATTGGAAAGACATGGATGCCTATAAGCATAGAAAGGGTTACAAAACAATTTATAAGGCTCTGGGGCTCTACCCAAACTAAACTCAGAGCAAAATTGTCCAAATGGAGAATGTTTGTGGCATTTGTGTGGATAAATAAATTAAATGAATATCAAAATGCTGTGTTTGTTCATTCAGAGTTCCTTTTCATCTGATATGCACTAAAGAAGGCGGCGGCAAAGGTGACCCTTAAAGCTTTATGCAACAGCCAGGTGATGACGTGGCTAGATAGTAGGAGCTTCCAGCACATTTTGCTACTGGTAAGTTAATGACCTGGAAGATCTTGTGGTAGAATCAAGGTTCTAGGTGTTCCCTTCTAATTTAGCTCAGAATACCGTTAACAGATGCACCTCAATTCATATCACTGCGCCACATAATTGTTAAAACCACAAGCTAACGGGCTGAATAAGTAACAGGAAGCGTGTGTGTGTGTGTAATTAAATATGTAACAGAAAAAAATTGACAATTTAATATTGTCTAATATATTTTTATGTGTTTTATTTTATTATTGAAGAGCTAAATTAAAGTGCCAGACTGAACACATTATTCCTTGAGCATTTAAACTTGGAAAAAAAAAGTCTTCTTTTGAATCTGTTAGGCTCTAAACTATTGGCTATAGCTGGTAGGACGTTTCTGTCAATGTTCAGTCCATTAGTCTGAGAGCTTGCATAGTAGGGCCTGAACTATTGCATTAGAAAATAATTAGCAATTGAGTTTCATTTCTAAAGCATTGTAACTTGGTTATTTCTTCACGTAGAGATGTGATAACACAAAACCCATATACGGAGAAATGGGTTGGTATTTAAATTATCACAGTGTAGATTTACACAAGCATATTCTCTGCAAAACTAAAGAAAATAAATGATTGTGAGAAACACTTTTGGCATAATACATTTCAAGAAATTAAAGGTTATATTTTTGTGTGCCAACTTTGTGGAAATTAGTAGCCCCAATTCCAATTTTCACCACTACACAATATTATTGGCAAAACGAACATTAAATCATCCAGAAGTAGGAAAATGACAATGTACCATTCTACACAGATGAAAGGAATGAACTTCATTAGTAGATAATACAAAGCACATTTAATGAACTGCTAATATTTACCTCAATTTTGCAAAAGCTAATAGATAATTGACAATAATTAATTACTTGTAACAGACGGCGTATAATCGCACAGTGCCTATGACATAGGAAAATACGCGGACAGCCTTTTATGTGATTATCCTTGAGGTTTCCCCCTTTCATCGCCATGCCTAATCACCTTATTAATCGCTTTTGAAACAGGGAGTGTCGACAACACAGGTTTTGATCCAGGGTTTCTGCTTTGTAAACGATCCAAGAACGTAGCAGATTATCAGCATCCGGCTTCACCTATCACCCGAGAAATGCAATAAGGCTTCGTTGAGCATAAAGACGGCAGTGTGGGTGATAGTTTTTATTTTTTTATTTTTTAGATGGCTTTACAAATAAAGGCCTTTACAATGAGAGGTCCCATAGCACTGGGAATCAGAAACGGGCATATGGCAACATATTCAAAGCAGTGTAAATATCCAACGTTTCTGTAATTTTGCAGGGCAAAACGTTGGGCAAACCTCTTAAAGAGTGTATCAATTTTTCTTTACTTTACATTTATCCAGCTGGTTATTTACTAAAGTTAAGTACTTTGCTGAAAAGTGAAAAAACGGCACCCCTCTGGTCACAACAGAGCAGACTGATAGTCAATACGCAACCCAGTCTTGTTTGGCCAGTCTGCAGTCGCAGAAAACAGAACCGCTAACCATATCCAATACATCTTGTTTAGATGTAGGTATATTCTCCAACCACAAACATCACTGATCAAAGCTTTGGCCAATGGCCTCAGAGACCACTTTAGACCAGTCACTAAGGTACACCTTTAGAAACTGAATTCCTCTCCCAAAAAGGACAGATATAACCGAAAAACCATTAAGGGTGGGGCAGTCCTGTGCTATAAAAATGTCTGATTTCCTATTCATTAGAGGAACTACAGGTTTAGGACAGTTCCTAGAATTCCAACTGAATCTTTGATTACATGTGCCGCAAAAATCAGTTTGACGCCGAGCACGCTTTTGTTTTCCAACGAAAGTAGCGTAGTGGCTAGTTTGGGAGTCTGCACCCAACCTTGTGGTGAGTTTGAGAGCCAAACTTGCGCTCAAAGTTCAAATTAGTTTTATTACATTTTACACTTAACGGCACAGGACCTATAAGGCCAACAAGCTATTATAGTTAAATAATATTGCATTTTTTATATGAAATACATATGTGGTATGTGGTATTCATGTAATTAAATTATAATATTACTACATATATTTTACATAATATTTTGATAAAACTGAACCAAACTTGCACAACTTAAAACTTTTTTTTTTTTAGTAATAGTCTCTGTTAGTCAATTCATTTATTTGGCTACGGTCCACGTTTGTTGCTACTTAAACAAATACGACAAGGCTGGGGATACATGCTTTCTCACTCACAATTAAATTAAATACAATATGCGTGTAAAATTAACCTTTTCAAGCAAGGAAGGCCACTGAAAAGAAAAGGGAAAATACAATTAGAGGCTTCAGTCTGAAGAGCGGTTGTATTTCCAGCAAGGAAAACAAACAAAAACAGTATGGTTTGGCCAGATAGTTATTACCTCTAAACTGTTGATGACCAGACTGTTGCAATTTTCAAGTATGTTTTAACTGTTCTGCATGCTTCAATTACAGAACAATCAAGTAACTATGAAGGTTTAATATGAAACTCGAGAGGGACAGCAACAATTGTGACAAAATCTGTCCCTGTGCTGCTCCCTAGAAGAAACCCATGGAGTTTCCTTATAACATACTAACATAGTATACACAGGGGAAAATCCACACAAGAACTTCCACAGGGATTATGGATTGGGTTATGTGTTAGGAGCAGGGTTGTCACGATACCAGAATTTTGACCGTTCGATACGATACCAGTCCATTTTCACGATACTTCTATAACAACTCCATTAATAAATGTAAACAATTGTGATGCTAAGGGCAGTAAACACAATTTGTATGTTGTATAAAATAAAAATAAAATGCTCTGAGAGAAATCCATGAGGTTTTATGGTTAAAAATTTGAAAATACAACAACAATCTCAAAATAACAATCTATAATTGTCTGTTGTATTTGTGTAGGGCTATGATTGACTGGCCCTTCAGTAATATTGCTTGTTTTGGGCAGCAAAATAATGAAAATTAAAAAAAAAACTATGAAGTGGATGAATTTGCAGTTTTCTTTTGGTATTCATCGAAGTGCATCATCTATGTACATTTCCCCTGATTATATCGGTGCTTAAAAGCACAACTTCAGGGGTTTCGGGTAAATACCATATGTGAACTAAATCAGCACTGGGGGTCCAGAAAATGTGAAAACCCATTGTTTTGTTTGATACCTACTAAATTTTGAAAAGAAACAAATGAATGAGTTGGTCCCCCCTTTGCAGCTTATGACAGCTTCCACTCTTCTGGGAAGGCTTTCTACAAGATTTTGGAGTGTGTCTTTTGGAATTTTTGCCCATTCTTCCAGAAGAAGAGAATTCTTCCATTTGTGAGGTCAGACACTAATGTTGGACGAGAGGCCCTGGTTCGCAATCTCCGTTCTAGTTCATCCCAAAGGAGTTCGATAGGGTTGAGGTCAGGGCTCTGTGTGGGCCAGTCAAGTTCTCACACCAACCATGCCTTTATGGACCTTGCTTTGTGCACTGGGGCACAATCATGCTGGAACAGCATTATTTTTTCATTATGCCATTCATTTATTTGTTTCTTTACTAAATTTAGTAGGTTATATATACACACACACACACACACACATTTTCCTCTGTGCTTTTGATGATTTAAAAAATCTAACTAGCGATGTTAACTATAAAAAATGGGAACGCAAACAAATACTATACTACCCTGCTCAATACTTCCACACGGCACTCCTGCCACCCTCTTTGTCTAAGAGTGTGGGCCGCTGTGCCTTCCGTCTTAACCGTTAACTGCTGAATCCTGGCCGCCTCACTGTCACCGTTTCCACCTGGCAAGTGTGGTGTCCCTGCGCAGACATCAATGCAAGCTACTGCGGTAGTATCGAATAATCGCTGTTTTTGACAAACCAAGTCAGAAAAGTATCAAATTGTGCCGACATGCCATGCCAACAAAAGACACATGCCGTCACTCACATGCCCCTTGTCATTTTGTTTTAGTTTTCTGAATCTTCAAAGCAAATTATCTCAGTTGTGGGAGCTTGTGGCTGGTTACGCTTGAAGATGGGTAAGAGGTAGAGGGCCTACTTGAACAGTGGGATCGTTAATATGATGTGTTACAGCAATCTTCAGCGATACTGCTGTGCTATGTGTTAAGAAGATTCCATTTAAAACATTCTTATGCAAATTATTTTAAATTACTTTTTTCCATTTTTAATTTAGGACTAAATTATCGCAAATTTAAAAATGTGTAGCCATAAACTTAAATCCGATTAATTTTTTCAATCGTTTGACAGCCCTAATAAAACCGTAAAACAGTTACACCCTTAAACTATCTGGTTCATTGAATAGCCTGCGTTTAACATCCCTGGAAATGTATTAAAGCAATCAAAATTACTCACCTTGTTCTAGGTTAAACAACCAGTGCTGAATTGTGGATCCAAACCTGAAACCTACTGTTGACAGGTTTAGTTCCCATGCCACAATGAAAATTGTCAAGAATTTTCATCAATGTTGGCAAAACGGATGGAACTCACACAGCGTTTAAAGCATGTGCTGCAGTTGCAGACAAACAATAACATGTAAATACCTAGTTATTACCAAAGCATTGACACTGGAGTAGATACTGGCTTGGTGAAAGGCTTCTGAGGTGAGCGGGTGTCATCAAATCCACCAAGTGTATATAGCAGATACAATCAGCCGTACAATCAGACTTAAAATAACCATATAATGGTTAATAATAATAATAATGTCATTCTTCCGACAATACTGATTTCCTTGGCAGTCAGGGTATAAAATTAGCATGTTTATGTCTGGGAATGACAATCTTAACCTATCCACGCAAAGTAACTTGACAGATAAAAAAGTCTTATCTGAACAAAATCATGACTTTGTTTATGGTTTGAGTCAAGACCAGACTTTCCAGATGGGAACAATGAGTAATCACTCAGTCATCAGACGAATCAGGCTTCCTTATTTTAGACCATCCAGCAGCATGATTAAGTTGGATCTACTAGACCCCGCACCACCACTTGAGGACTCCTCTCACCTGCTTTAGCTCTTGGGCCTCGGACTCTGAGACGGTTGGCTGAAGGACCTTCACCTGCAGCTGGGAGAGCTCACCGGCAGGCACCTCCACGGGCACCTCTGTTTCCTGGCCCAGCTGAGGAAGGCTGTTTGCTGGGAGAGATACCATAGCGCTCATTACTGTTTCTTGTCAAGAAAGGCCTGAAAAACTGGCCTATAATAACACTGGATGACCCAAATAGGTAAATTGTGTATTATTTTATTTACTATATATCTAAATAAAAATTGTAAGGGCTAAGTGAAAATCACCTGCTCTGTAAACATGTCCTATTTAGCCAGACAGTCCTCTTCTTTACAGTGTTCTTTGGCTAAATACAGTTACTAACCCTTTTGTCATGGGTCTTTACTGCCCCCTTGTGACAAATGTGGATAAAAGCCTGCAAAATCTTATCACAGGAGCATTTGAAATTTGCAAAACAAAGATCTTTTTTAAAGGATACAAGATTCTAGCTGAGAACTCAAGCACACATGCACTTCATCGTGGGCTAAAATAATAATAGTTATCATGGAGGATCCCAAAAGATATTTGATATTCTTGAGTATCATTTAGAGCTTAACCTCCTTTAGACTTGACAAATTCTGAATTATCTATAATAAATACTTCATGTGACATCAGTGCAGAATCATCTTAGTTTGCCTCAAATTATTTTTGCTTAAATAGCCCAGTAAGACGCTTCGACTGAATACAGCTGCTAAGTCAGCAAATGTAAGAGTAATGCATGCAAAACAGTAATAAATAATTGCTACACATAAGAAGACCCTAGTACATAACTGGTCTAGGATCATTCAGAATCCTGTGCATCAATTTGCTCTGTACCTGTGCTCCAAAGAGAACCTCCGTCTTTCAGGTTGCAGGGGGACGTGGCTGGGGTAATCTGGAAGGCAGAATACTCAGGCGTGAACTCCACCTTCTTCTTGTACTGCATCTCCAGCACCGGGAGGGCCTCCAGCATTTTGGCGGAGAGCAGTCGGTAGCATACGTCCGGCCTACCGATGAACCTTTGCCGCACGCTCAGCTCGTAGGGACTGTGCACCCGGATGTCGTCCACCTCCCCCCTCTCGAAGCAGTGCAGAAGCCGCGAGCTGCTGTCCCTCACCTCCAGTGAGGACACCAACACGGTCAGGCTGCCGGGCTTCAGCTCGGAGTCCCCGCCCTTAGAGACAATGGCTGGGACGATGCTGATCACCCCCTGCCTCCCTGCACCCTTGGAGCCAGAGGCCTGGGCCCTGCCAGTCTGCTCACTCTTTGCTTCCTGCTGGCTCTTCCAGGGTAGTTTGCCAAAGGGCCACCAGGGTGGGGACTCCAATTCCAAGAGAAGCCTAGTGAAAATGGAGACAGGACAGGGTTAATAATTTACACATTAGTATAAAGCATAGCTCATAGTATACAGTTTACCCTGCAATGTCAATTCAAGATCTCTTTATATCATTTATATCATATATATTAAATTGGAAACCACAGCTGAGAACGTACTCTCTCAATTCTGCTGTCTTAGTATAGTTGTAGACTCCTGGACATGCCTTGACCCATTTAACCACTTTAACTACATTTAAATAAAGTGTTTTTTTTCCTTCTTCAATTACACGCTCAAAATATCTGTAGGGGCTCCAATAATCCAAAACCCCCATTTGAGTGCCCATTACTTCTTTCAATGTAACTCAAGACTTCTAGCCAAAAAAGAGAAAGAATTGATATATACTTGTCTGCCACGCCCAAATCAGATTCTATCTTATCTAGTCCCTGCATGATGTTGTCAAATTGTTCCCCTTGGTGGCTAAGGACTTTCCCAGTGTCCTCCAGTCTCCGCTGGGCCCCTGAAACCAGGCCAATCAGCTCCTTCCCCTTTGTGCCCTGCACCCCGCTGGGCGTGGCCCCCCCAGGGGAGAGCAGACGCTCCCTCCAGAAGTGCTCCAGTACATTGTAAACGACCACTCGGTTGGGCTTCAGCGAACCAAACCAGTGCTTGACGTTTCCTTCCTCCAGCACTGTGAGAGTGCTGAAAATGAAGCTGGAGGACTCCATCTTGATCTCCACAATGCGAGAGAGGCGGAAGCTGGCCAGACTGTCCCCAGTCTGGTCGGAGAGGAAGCGCAGGGCTGTGCGAGTCAAGGAGAGGGTGCCACTCGCCCAGCGCTTCTCGTTGTTGATGTAGTAGGATCCGAGCCAGCTGTGGATGGGAATATCCCGGTTCATCTTGGCCACTTTCAAGACCTCCACCCAGATGCCCTAAACTGGATTGACACCTAGGATCAAAGGTCACAATTTATTAATTCTCAGAGGGCTTTTCTTTAAATGCCTGTTCTGAGCTTTTAAGTGTCTATTCAAACATACTACCCATAAAAAGGTTATCGTCTCAAAACTTCTAAGGCCGTTACTGGACATTATGAATTTTGGAGTGGGGGGAAATATATATTTTTTAAAAATTAATCAGAAAGTTAGGTCTACTTTAAAACGTCCGAGAGTTACCAGAAAAGCATCAACAAATCGATTTACCGACAGTAGATAGCTATGAAATCCACAGAGAAACTAAATACAAATGTATAGTGATATAAAATCAAGTATAAAATTGTTAAACGCTTAACCATAAAAGGAAGCTACTTAACTACATTAAAATAAATACGATGAGTACCCGAAAAGCATGTCATTTTCCTTGCTAGTTAGATAAATAGATACGCTAAAAACGTAAATCTCTCCGAGTCCAAGTGCTTCTTCAGATTGTTTACAATGTCGTACGGCTATCCCAACCGTAGCGCATCAATAGCAAGAATGCTATGTCAATAATCGCTCGACACACATCTGGCTACAATGCTGGCTTTACAAATGTGACATTTCCACATTCTTAAAGATTATTTATGTTTGAAGACTGAACGTTAACATATGTTGGTAACTAGAAATTGGTGGGTTGCTCAACCTTTAAGAATCGGTTCCCGTTGTTTAAACAGCCAGCTAACTAGCTATTTTCTGTCTCGCTTTTCCATCCGTCAATCAGTTTCTGTTGTGGTTCTGGCTTCGCGTTACTTGCTACACTAGAGCCCTTCTACGAATTTCATTGGTCCCCAGACTCAGAGGCAAGACTGGTCTTGGAGGAGGACCTTCAGGTTATGTGTATACGTCATGTTTTGAATTCTAATTTGATTTGGAATACATTTTGTTTTATCCTTAATCTCATAGTATCTACTAGTGGGCTGCTAATCCCCAGTAGGCAGTTTTTCCATACTATGAAAGATAAAAGAAAAGAATACATTAGCATTATTCTGATATCAATCGTTTTCGGCAGTGAATAACCAGAATTTGAAAAACTAAAATGACAATTCTGAACTTCGATCAGTTAGAAAAGGAATTAGTCAAAATTACTTTTTGATTAAATTACCTTGTTGGCTAGTACACAACAGTCTTGTGGACAAAGTACGGGTGTTACCAGGCCAATTACCTTAGACATACATGTAATTCAGAAAACAGTCATTTTAACTATTACAGTATCACAATGGGAAATATATGGCCATTATTTTGCTATAATGAGGTTATTTAAATTACGAACTACTGAGAGAGTTACTGCTATAAATCAAGCAGATAAAGTGTTTCAATTAGCAATAATCACTATGACCATATTTACTGTCCGACCGTAAAACCAAACCCCAGTTTTCACTAAATGTTCCCGTTATATATTAATGTAGATATTAATTACTGAATCCTTCATTTTACCTCAATAAACCCATATTATCATGCGAACGGCAAAAAATAATTGATTATATGAAAAAAACAAGAAGGAAGTAAGCAAGGACAAATTAAATCAATTGCTTTGAAAACAGCTGGTGCAACGTTAAATGAGACCGCTCGCATTGCAGTTCCGATGTGCAGGAGTGAACATCAACATGTCATTTTTGCTACTGAAGGTGAAAACCCCTTCAAATTGCTACATGTGGCTAATTGCAATTGGCTTAATCTAGCGGACATTAATACCGACGTAGTACTTAACATTTTTGTTAGCTTAATATTTTAGTCATTTATTTTTATCTGGACAAAAAGCTAGCTTTAGCAGTGTTAATTCCAATACACCGGATTTAGCTAAATACAAATTTCACACTTGCCAAGCAACATGCTCCAGATAAGTAGTTATTTCGTTATTAAAACGATTTGATTAATCACGCTTGCCAATAACATTTTAACAGCATTTCTTACCAACGTGTTAGTTGGCTACATAACAAACAATATAAACACCTTCTGATGAAGGTGTATACGCAAACAAGATGCAATATAATGGTATTTTCTTAATTGTTTCACCTAGTTAGTTGGCTAATCTATACGTCGTCTCCCGGCTGCCATGGACAGGGAGACATTTCATACGTGCTGCAGCCTTGTCAAAATACCCAGGCAATCATACGAAGAGTTCCGTTCTTCGCACTTCGTGGACTACATTGAAAAGAAGGATTTTAGTTATTCACGATTTTTTAAAAACTTTCTGCTTCCAAATCGTCCGTGTGTATTTTCGAAGAAGTTTACTGAAGACTGGAATTGTAGGAAGCACTGGGTTACTGAAGAAGGAAAACCGAATTTTAAAAGACTGCTACAAGATTTTGGTAAAAAAATAAAGTTATTTTGTTCGTAAACTTAAACTCATATTATATCTAACTTCACTATGAGCTGATTGAACATTCGGTGATTTCTGAAATGCATGCTTATGTGCAGTGTTTCCATTATTTGTAAGAACTGTCAATAAGCTAAGATTCAGGAAAACTTAGATAAGATCCTATCAAGTACCTGTTTTATAGCGAAGATAGCCAATGTCATCAACACCTCTCTCTTATTTAAATGGTGCTGCACATAATATACCAGTGGCAACAGTCTGGCTGCAAGCATAGCTAGGTTTTTATAATGTCAAAATGACCTTAGTATCACAAAAATGTAATAATTTGCCACCTGTCCACTCAAGTAATTTTTCTTAAATTCTACTTTGTTAAACAGTCCATTGCATGGACTACATGTGACTGTGGAAGTGTATAATTTAAAATATTTCTATTTCCTTTTCAGAAGATGCTATGGTTCCTGTTGCTAATTGTAACGCAAAGGAATACAATGCCAATCCCAAGCAAATGCTTCCGTTTAAGGAGTTTATCAGTTATTGGAAAGAATATATCCAGAATGGACACTCTTCACCTAAGGGATGTCTGTATCTCAAGGACTGGCACATGCACAGGTTTGTCTGTTTTTTACTGGGTTTTGTTTCTTCTCACAATGGGTATGTGTATCACAGTGAACACATAGCATTCACACACACACACAGCAGTGTGCTTCGTTTTGTAATGGGCGTAGACTCCGTATTCATGTCTTTTGTGTTTACAACAGAGAGTTTCCTGAGCACAGTGTTTATAGAACTCCGCTGTTCTTCACCTCTGATTGGCTGAATGAATACTGGGACACCATCGAGGTTGACGACTACCGTTTTGTATACATGGGACCTAAAGGCTCATGGTAAGAACAGAATATTCGGGTCTTTGAAGCACACGGTGGGATGTCTGGTTATGCTGTAAAGCATGATTTTCCCTGCCTCTAGGACACCATTCCACGCAGACGTGTTCCGCTCGTACAGCTGGTCAGCCAACATTTGCGGCAGAAAAAAGTGGCTCCTTTACCCCCCGGGCCAGGAGAAGTACCTGCGAGACTGTCATGGCAACCTCGTCTATGACGTAACCACACCTGTTCTTCAGGACATAAAGCAGTATCCACACTACAGCGAGGCCTGTCAGCCACTGGAAATCATCCAGGAGGCCGGGGAGATCATCTTTGTGCCAAGCGGCTGGCATCATCAAGTCTATAACTTGGTGAGGGCTGAGTTGAACGACCTTAAAACACTGTAGCAGTGGGCTACTTTAGCAGGTTTTCAAAATTTGTGTGGCATTCCCTGATTATGACCCATTATGGTGAATGCTGAATTATAAGGGTGAACCTTATAAGGCGAACCCCCCTGTATTACATTATTACCTGGAAGTGCCTTTTTTAACCAAAAATGATACCTTATACTATTTATCATAATTTAAAAAAACACTGAGCCGTCAGCCTTTTTCTTCAGGAGGACACTATCTCCATCAATCACAACTGGCTGAACGGCTGCAACCTGGACATCATGTGGCAATTCCTGCAGAGTGAGCTCTCGGCTGTCCAGAGGGAGATCGGCGAGTGGAGGAACACTATGGACACCTGGCATCAGCACTGTCAGGTAGGGGAGCATGTTGTGCGGGGAAATATGAATATCCATGTGAAAACCCTTTGTTGCACCCCTCACAGCATATTGCATTGTGGCTCAAGAACTGAGTTCAGAGCATGGATTCTACAAGGCGTCAGAAATGTCCCACAAGGATACTGGTCTATGCTGGAGTGATGACATCACTCCGTTGCTGCAGCGCTGTACAAAATGAGCTGTTATCACCCACAAGACAGCCACAGAACTGAATGTTTCACACGTCTCGGTGAACCCTAGACACTATCGTGCGTGATATGCCCAGGAGGGGGCAGCCGTTTCTCCACATGCCTGGTACCGACGATCATCGTACAACGGCCAAAGCGTCCGAATGTCTCAGTGCCTTTCCGCCTGCTTTATGTAGCAAGCCATGGCCACACGACTCAATGTCTGAAGGAGCGATTCATTTTTGTGAACAGGGTAGAGTACCTAATAAACTGGCCGCTGATTGTAAATAAATCATATCATTAAAACAAATCCCCTTTTACCAGGTAATTATGAAGTCGTGCACAGGAATTGACTACGGGGATTTTGCCTCTTTCCTGAAGATCATCGCCAACAACCGCTTGTCCTTCCTGAACTCCTGTTCGGGGACCACCAGCTCCAGCTGCCCCCGCCCCCCGTCTGCAACTCTGGCATCTCTGGGGCCCCACCATGCAGCATTTGACCTGCAAAGAGTGGCACACATCCTGGAGTGCATGCTCAGTGACGAAGACTTCCAGAGACTGGACCCGTCTTCTCTGAGCTCACAGGCCGACGACCTTCTGCAGCAGATCAGAGAGGCTATGCGATTCACTCTATGAAGAGCGCGCAGCAGATGGCTTACATAAAGAGATGGAATATTAACACACATGGTAAATTGTTGTACCATACTGTGCAGCAGAGGAGAAAGAAAACTATTTAAATTGGTGTCTTAATGAAGCATGGAGTCGTTATTTCTGTAGTGTTTCCCAACAGTTTGTGATTAAGCATGAGTGAATTTTTAAAGCGTCTCCATTAAGTGTTTAAATTTTAACAGTATTGTTTATGGCATGTGATAATCTGGTGCTATTGTAATTCAGATTAAATTAGAACATGTGGGTGACTGCTGACAAGGATAAGACTTATTCTAGTTTAAAGTTTTTGTAAGAATAATGAGTTATGCGATAAACGTGCTGCCACAAGACACCAGAAAGGCGGTAAATTATTGTGTCCTTTCAGAAATACCTTAACAAAGTGGCTCTGTTGGGTATGGGAATGTTGTGCTACAGTTTAAGTAGTGAGCGATTATGAGATGTGATGTTACAACACATTAACCCCCCCATCTATCAATCACTTAAAAATACAATTTACAACCAGACTCAAGATTGTCAATTATTATTTTTTATAGTGCAATGGGTCTTAATTCTGTTCCTGGGGCACCTCTGTATGCTGGTTTTTGGATATATCAAGCTCTTCTCCTTCTGGGTTGATTAAGATTCAACATCTTTGTTATGATTACCTGCTGTAAAAGTCTTAAACAAAATATTTGGTGGATATGTATGTTAGTCAGTAAGAGAATGAAGCAATGTAATTTTTAAAACACATTTTGATATCCCTGAGTTAGTTATGTTAGTTTTACAAGATGGCCTATTTAAATGTTATGACCAGGCAAGAAGTTGGCCATAAGTGATGGTTAAGTAGGAAAATGGTGTGGTCTTCAGTGAGGTTAGGAGGCTTGAAGGTTGAGGCATGGCTTTGTATCGAATAACTTTAAGGATGCATTTAATTTAGCCAATTTGAAAAAATGCTGGCAAGGATAAGAAGTTAACTAGTTACACACTTGTTCACCGCTGCAGAGGAGCTAGCCCTTGTTATGGAGGGTAGAGCTCAGAGCAGCTCTTCTGTCCCAGCAGCAGTTATGTCAGAGGTAGATGAGTCATGTTTTAAGGATCAAATACATTATTTGAGAAAGTATAATTTCTCAAAAAATTTTGGAATATAGTATTCATGTTTTCCTGTGACTGGTAATTACCCTGCTACAGCCACCAGCTGTACCCCCTGTAAGAAGAGGAGTTCTCTGTTATTAGTTAATAAATCTCCATTGTTATATGATTCTCCATAAATGAGGTGCTTAAAGGTTTTCAAATAAGCATCCCTAACTGACCGCTGATGAGGAAACTCTGTGTGCCCAACACAGCAGGCTGTGGTATTAAGAAAAATAAGAACTTCTTTCCCTTTTTATCTAGTCTTTTAATTATTTCACTTACGCAAACATATACATTTTTTTTATCTTCAAATACTCAAAGGGGATATAATTAAACTGAGCTGTATGAAAGGTGGGGAGGCATGGGGCTGAATATTATAAATACAGTTAATCCAAATAATGGGGAGTGATCCAATGCTGCTCGACAACTCTGCTGATACAGATGATACAGGGACCCTCTCCTTATTGTGGTATTATTATGTAAAACTGCAAACGAAAATGATGTCACAGGATCTATTGTAAGTCACCCAGAGGGATAATTAATATTCCTATTTCAGGGAGGGTGTATGGAGTTGCCCAGACTGCTTTATTGCAGATGTTGACAACTGATGCACCCCAGAACACGGCCCATGGTGTCGCCTGGCTAGTGATACATACAAAGACCTTTTTGGACTTTTTTTTGGTCTGCATAGGAATCTTGGATCTGGCACCCTGAAAAGAAATAATCGTCCTGTTCCACTCACCAATGCAGGAACATCCCCACTTGTAACTTTACTGGGAACGAGTGGAAGCAGCCCTGGTGTTTGGTAGAGTACAAGAGTACAACAGGCCAGATGGCTCAGTCCTAGTTCTAAACCACGGTCTCCTGGGCCAATGTAGAGCCACAAACAGAACTTGGGCCTGCTCCTTCTTGTGGGGACACTTAGAGCGGACACAAGGGCCACTTCTGTGCCGTCGTATACACTCCCATACAGTCCCTCCTAATGGAGTACCAGTGGGGAAATTGTTTCATGGAATGTAAAGAGATCAATCTGAGCTCTGCAGAACTTGGACTAATTGAGTCTCACAGCCTGTTGGTGGACCACAGCCGGCTGGTCCACAAGGGGGTGACAACGTCTATGCTCTCATTTTGAGACATACTCAGGTATTCTCCAATTACAACATAAATAACCTAAGCCATCAGAAAACTGTTGTCATTTATATCTTTACTGAACAACTCTGATCCTTGAGGAACCTGAAGGCTTCAGAGTTACCTTTTAATTAGAGACTGGTTCTCAGCTGGTAGACCAGCTGAAGGTTATTCTTTTTCCCAAAAACGGTGATTGATTCAATGCCATGTAATGTTGGGGAAAAAAACACATTTTGACATTTTGAGACAGATGAGTGATCTTTGTTGATAGTGTGGCACCGAGCAATGGCCTGATTAGTGGAGCTTTTCAAACCATTAACTGCTATTAACAGGGCCAAACAAAAGCAACAAAAACACAACTGTCTCTAATGGTATGTTATGTTATGTTATGTTATCGGCCCATTGTGTGACAGAGGAGCACATTTTCGCACTATGATAATTTGGTGAAGGGGTACAGAGAAGCAGGAAAGTATCTGAAAATATATGGTATTATATTTATCATTATGAAAATCATTTTAAACATGGAATTATTTTAGTTCAGTTTTATACAATATACTTTACAATTAATTTTGCAAAAGAAATCAGAACGGTACAAAGTGTGATATGAAAGACAGAGAACAGACCTCGGGAGAATTCATAGGGTAATCCTGTCCTTGAAACAGTTGGTTTTTCAGTTTGTTTACAGACGTGTGGAAATTTCAGGATTACATGCACACAGAAGATGGGGTGGTGCAATGTTACGGGAAAATTGTGAAATTTTTCCACTGGGTAAGTTCCTGTGATTTTTGACTTCTGAGATAGATGGCGCTGGAATCTCTTTTTCACTCCAGCCTTTAAAAAGCCAGCGTAGAGCTCTCTGCTTCATCAGTCTCTGTGAGTGACGAACCACACAGGCAACATGAAGAGCAACACTGCACCACTGCTGCTGTTATCCCTGGCCACGCTGGCCTCCGTGTCTCTGGCCAAGAGTGTCTTCACCTTCAGCGACGTCCTGGCTGCCGCCACCGCTGACTTCAACCAGAGAAGTGTCGAGGAGCACGCCTTCAGGCCTCCCAAAGAAGGCGCCCTGCGGTCAATGGTGCGTTCTACCCCCTAAATACACTCAGGATAACCTTCTGTTTGTCTATCTGATGGCACCTTGAATCCTTCTGACATTATATTAACTGGAGGCGCTAAATAAGAGGGAGAGCCTCTGGCACTGTTTTTCACGTCTTCTCTGTCTTTCTCCCTGTCAGTCTACATTTCAGCCGGGCGATGGCTCTGCCACCACCAAGTCCATATCCTTCACGCTGAAAGAAACTGTGTGCCCCAGATCTGGGGACTACCTGAAGGAGGAGTGTACCTTCAAGGAAAACGGGGTGAGCTAAAAC
>JAOVYW010074517.1:7940-18129 GCA_025775045.1 Hiodon tergisus | reverse complement strand
AACCCCCGGAACCTTAATGTTTAGTTTTCCTGAGGGGTCTGTAGTGATTTATTTACCACACACCCTTCACAATTTTCAGGTATTATTACAAATCTAATTTGATATCCTCTTCCTCGCGCAAGCCATGGTCGACTGAATATATAATCACCTTTCATATAGTTAACTACAATGATGCAACCCCACATGGTTTTACAGTAACACTTAAGATGGTTCTTTTAAACATAGGAAATAATTTGTTTGAAAACAGCAAAGCTGAAATATGTTTCAACCTCGCTGTAAGGAGATTTACAATACAATACGTGAACATCTAAATACATACGAACGCAGGTCACGAAAACTCGCTTTAAACAAATCTGTGCTGCGTGTAGGCAGCAAGTTAACGTTCCATGCATTTTGATCAATGACGCATTGAGCTGTATGCTTATACCTAACTCGAAAAACAACTGTGATGATCAAATGTCTGTGCAGTTAAGACAACGTTACTTTTAATAATTCATATCCCCGGGAGCCCTTCAGCACGTTCACCGACAGCCATGGAATAGAGTAATTAGGTTGTTGTATTTCATTGTTTAATTAGATAACTGAAAAGTGTGCCCGAAAAAACTATCAAGCAAAAGTGCCTAGTACATTAAATAGAACCGGGGCAAGCTTCCAGATATGATTCACTAGTTCATTTGTAGTATACGCTGCTAGCTGCCTCTGCAGACTTGCTGCCGTTTGATGTTGGGAGGGAGAGCGCGCGGCTGCAACCGGAGAGAGGAACTCTGTTAGAGTTGGTGCTACTGTTACTGCAGTCCATGCCTAGAAGAGGCAGCTGCTGACAGAACGGGAGTTGGAATAGTGAAGTAAAAATGAAGACGTATAATAATTTTTTATCTTTGCATTTGGAGCTTTAAACATGGCAACCATCGAGGTTTATATACGACTCCTATGAGCTAAAAGCACTGCGATGAATTAAAGAGGAAATAGCTACGATTCTCGACCATTCGAGTCTCACCGCTTTTCTCCCCTGAATCAGATGCTGGTACTCGCTATACCTACCTGCAAAAATCGCTCTGGTAAGTACATTCCAGAGGTATTTCTCGCCTAAAGTAACTACAGCTATTATTTACCTCGTAACCATCGTATTGGTTGCGGGTTTGGGAGTTGATTTATTCTACTGAGATGAATCGAAAGCAGTCCACCGAAGACGTTCATTTGGGGAAATAAGGTAAATAGGGAGTTAATTTTTGCAATATGGCCGCTCTTTTGCGTCTCGCTTTCCTGCGAGTGAAACACAAAAGTCGTATCGATGTTCTGTAAACATATATACAGACCAAACATATCTTTACACCAAACGCAGTATGTACGTGGGAAAGTAACGAGCATTATCCGCCATTCTAAAATAAAACGCAGTTTAAAATGACGCGTTCAAGTTGACTCATTCTCTTGTGAGTCCGCTGTCAAATCATACTAGCTGCATCTTTCAGTACATTCCTTTTATTTTTAAATATGCAGTGTACGTAATGTACAAAACTCAGCTTCGCGTTCAAATATAATTAGGAAGATAAACTGCACAACGTTTGAGGTTAAACTGACGTTGATCAGGTGAGTATCAGTTTTTGTGTTGCAGTTCTTTCAGCTTAAAGGAACATCGGGGAGTGATGGCAAACTTACTGTAGCTACTAAACGTGTATTTCTGAGGAAATGTAGCTTGAACTGTTGATTCAATGTCTTATATATTGTGACGCGTTTTATGAAATAGGGTATTTTTCACTAAATTATTTCAGTTGCTTTGTGTTCGTTTAAAAAAAAATCCATTATCTGTTTTAATGGGACTTGATGTTATTTTAGAAACAAATGTTAAATAGTCGATCTTTGTAATGGTGTGTGTGTGTGTGTGTGTGTATATATATATGTATATGTATATTTTATTTATATATTGCCCTACGGAATATTACTATTGTATAGATTATCTTAAGTAAAATTACAGGTGTATAATTTTATAAAGAGATTACACTCCTAATAACTGTATTACATTTTTTCATAAATTTCTGAAAAATCTTTGGAATTCCATGGCTTTGTGATAAAGGTGATTGGTTACCAGTGATTACTTGAAGCATACAGATTGCGACTATTTTGATTAAACGGTATACAGAATTACAGTATCGACCACTGACATTACCGAAGGAGAAAAGCAATGTCTTAGTGACATCAAAACCAAGCTCTCAGCAGCTCACCAGTGGATTAGTGTTAGTCTCCCCATACCTGCCACCTGCTCACTAAAAAAACATGCACAACTCTCCCCCTGCAAAAATATTTAAAATTGAACCACATCAACAAATGGAAAATAAAACCAACGGGTGATGAATGTCTTTGCGCTTCAGGGCAACGGACATATGCAGTGCCTTTGGCAGATATGTATCGCAATAACTCAAAAAGTGTACAGTATTCACATACAAATGTAAAACTTGCTTTAGGCTGTCTTGGCATAAATAAATAAAAATACAATGAGCAACAAAAAAAAAAAAATATATATATATATTTTTCTCCAGAATTTAGGTAACCCTTCATATTTGAGTATGCCTTGCCACAGGCCAGGCCACCCCCATGCTTTTAAGCAAGAGCTGGAATGCACTCGGGTCACTATGTGAATGATACTGTTAAGGTGTTGTATTGTCCTGACTTGCAACATAAACAGTCAAAAGACCCTTTCTTAGCATCTGTGAGGAAGCTCCTTATGCTGAGATGTAGCACCAAATGTCTCAGATTTTTTTGGTATTGCTCTAACTGAGAGCGAAGAACAGAAAACGACATGGAAATGACTGTGGAGAACTTCAGCAGTGAGTTTACATCGAGTCAACGAACAAGATTTGGCCCTTTGCTTTAGGTCTCATCTGCAGAAAAGCTTGATGTCCCTGTGTTTGATAGAACTGAAATTAATCTTAGCTTGCATTCAAAAACGACCACCCCCCACGCCCCCCAACACACACACACACACACACAACCACTGGTGTTCCTATTGCTTGTGCTCAGTAAGTGGTTTCACATGTTGGTGTTAGTTTTGAATGGCCTGCAGGGATGTGAAGTCCATCCGCGCGGCAGGCTAGGCACTCATACATGTGTGAAGATGAATAGTTCAGATCCGGGTGCTGCAGTGGTGGAAAGATCCAGGCTTCGACTGTTCGTTAAATGAGTGTTCACCTGGGGCCGACAGGCCCTCTGTGCACCTTTCTCTGGCCCAGTGTGTGCTTGTGCAGTATTCGGGTTCTGGCTCCCATTGCTGAATAAAGAAATTAATGAACAAATGTGGACGAATGTGTATACAGTACATACATATACTGTGTGTGGGTGGGAGAATGACTACTGGTTGGCCAAGAGTGGTCCTGAGCAAACAGTCGCAAGGTCAGCTGTTGTAGGAGCAGAATCAATTCTATTCACAAATGAATAAAAATAGAAAAAGCTACGTCCCCTGTTGCATGGCGAGACTAGTGCACAGAATGGTTTCTGTGAGCCCAGGTGTTGCGTTGGATCAAATGAATGCAAATACTATACGTTTTCTTTTCAGATAAAAATTCATCGGAGGGAAGTTTTTCCAGAAGTTTTTTTCGACAAGGTCGAGTTGACTCCTCGGACTTAGATTTTTATAGCCAATTAGCCGAGTTGATTTGATTGTGGTTGAGCCACTGTGGACCTATTTGATTCTGCGCGGCGCTTTTGCTTTTTCCAAATGAGTGCAGGGTGTAATGATGCGTAGAGCGGCTATACATAAACATCAAGGGCGATAGACGTGAGGCCCTTCTCGGGATTTGTTATGTTTGGTACGAATCAACACACTTCATTATTGTGACTTTAACAAAACTCATTTTGTCTAGGCGCTACTGCCGCGGAGTAGGTTAGATATTTTCTTTCTCCTGAGATTGTTAGTTCCGAGCCAGTCATTGGTGGTGCAGAAGAGTGGGTGGGTGTCATTCCGGTGCGAGACGCAAAACGCCTTAATGTAGGCCACGCTAACGCTAGCTTATGGCTTCTATGCCGGGACTGTTACTGCTACGTACTACACGGGTCTCGGTTTATCCACAGTTTCCCCAACAGAAGCATGGTTAAGATTTTTGTCACGGTTCTGTTATACAGAACTGTGGGGTGTATATTATATGGTTGTTTTCAGTGCAGATAATATCTGTGAAATGGACTGAGCCTCTTTGTGTTAATCTCATCCCAGTCCTGGATTCCAGAGCCTAGGTATTCCTGAAGGACCTGGAAGTGAAGTTGACTCATATCGTGTATCACCGATTTGGAAGATAAGGGTAGTACGGGAGCGCTCTGTTTCCTCCACCCCAGGGCTGATTTTAGTGGGGCAAATTGCTGGGCTTTGTCAGGCAGATCGGAGCAGCCCAGTCCTCCAGGCCTGGCGTAGGGAAAGCCCTGCTAAAAGCGTCTTTCCCTGGGGAACGCTGTGGCTTCTGAGTCACCAACGCCATTCCATGTTGGGAAATGCTCAGTGTGCAGCCAATAAGAGGTCTCTTTGCCCGTGTGAAGGGGAGTTTGACTCGACTAATTTAGTTAGACCTAGGTGTGTGGGACTTACTGCAGATCTTATATAGCCAGATTTTGAAAATGTAGACGTTTTAAAATCAGACTAGTATATAATTTTTTATTTAAAAATTTTTTTTTTTTTGAGGCCATCCCTCAAGGCCTCAAGCACCAGTAAAAAAGGACAAATCTCATTTCATCACCCATTCATTAGAGCCAGCTTTTACTCCATGGTATGAGAGCTGCACTGGGTTGCGTTGCATAGCTGAGGAAAGCGCTCATTTGCTATGCACTGCCATCTCGCATTGTCAGGTGCTAAGCTTTACCCTTTAAATACAGCACAGGCAGCAGATGTACCGTGGCCTTTATTAGTCATTCCTGCTGCCTTTAACGTCGAGTTCATGACGGTTGTGTGGAGCATCAAATGGGTCAGTGCAGTAAATGTGTTAACACGTCAGAATGTCTCGGGTTGATAGGCTAATAATTGCTAAACTTCGCTAGACATTTAACGTGCGGGGCAAAGGATTGTTAATTATTTTTTACCGGCTAGCCAGAGAAAGGAAGAGCGACTTCCTCTTCTAAATGTCGCCGTAGTGTTGATGCACAGGGTTTATTTGGCATTTAAAAAGTCTGCTAATTAAACGTTTGTTTATTGTTGAACGGTAACTTGTGCTTCCAGAAGGCCAGTGCTTTGGCATTGTTTAATTGAGCATAAGTGAAGGCTTTAAACACTCCTCCTAAAAATAGCAGACAATACTGCTGGTACAGTCAGACGAAAACAACTTGTTGGTCTGCAGGAAGTTGCCAGCATGTGATTGAGCTGAGTCAGATGTAAGAGTGCAGTGCAGCGGTAATGAACATTTTAATATATTACTTTATATAAGCTGGTGCCTGGTGCCCTAGCCAATATGTACTGTTATGGGAATCTGTGCATGTGATAATACTGATAATAGAAGAAGAAGAAAAACCGCCAAGATATATTAGATTATTGTGGTTTGGCCTATTGTTTTTGCACCTGCACAGAGCTGTTACAAGTTGAGCAGCAGAAATATTGCATTGTTGGGAAAGCACGGTTGCTGGTATAAAAGTGTGATTGCTAGAAAACTGGCATGCGGCTCAGAAATAACCTGCAATACGTAGACCAGCGGCAGGCAACCGTATGGGCTGGGTGGCAGATTCAGTGCAGCTAGTGACTGACTATGAGGTAATGTGACACAGTGGTGGTGCTGGGTGTTTTGGGAGTTCCACAGGGCCACACCTACAACGCCCATGATGAGTTCCTTTGGAGCCGTAGCATGGAATGACATAACGCCTATGAACTGCTGCCTTAGCACCCCTGTCTGACATCCAGCTTTGCCTTGTCAAATTACCAGGCTTGAAGAGCTTAACTTTTCTGACCCTGTTGGCTTTCTGTTCTCATAATAGATATTAACACAGGATCCCTTTTAGGCGTGCGTGGGATAAATGTTTGTAGTAAAAATCAGTTAGGCGCCTCGTTTTTCGTTGGGAAAATTATTATTTTGTTAAAACGTTGTCGCAGCACAGCAGTTTTCTTTTGTGTTTTCATTCTGCAGTGAACAGGAATCTGTCAGGAAAATAAATAAATTCTTGGAAGTGCGGCCCAAACCCTTTACATCTCTTCTTAAATCTTTACCCTCCTTATCCGGGGTGACTCTCCGACCACAGGAGTTCGCTGGCTTACTAATGTGATTCCCTCCGCCGGGTCACGTGATCGAGCGGCCCGCTGAGGAAGCACGACTGTCACTCAGCGAAGTGTTGTCATTTGTCTCCTCTTTTGCATGTTGTGAGCCAGCTGTTTTGTGTGCCCGTAGGATCCCCATTGGCTGGCTGGAGTCTTAGTGAACCCCATCCTTTGTGTTGATTTAGTCTGTTGTTTTATTATTTTCTTAGCGCAGCAGATGCTCTCGTCCGGAGGTTGGAAAGAGAAAGCCTTGTCCAGTTGCATGGATTACGTTTGAATGTTTACGCTGGTGGATGTTTAGTTGGGGCTGTGCACAAGCAGCAGCTGTGCTGGAAATTGACTCATCAGACAACTTACCACTAAACCACAGAACTTCCTGGTAACACAGCGTCCTGGTATAAAGCATCTTAAAGATTTTTTTCTGGTTTATCGTCGTTCGTAACACATTTGATAACGCGCAGTGTGGATATAATGAATACAACAAGGCACTGTGGATGCTGCGTTGTATTAGAGCTCATTTTCAGTTCCTGTAGGTCTTTGTTTAGGTGAATATTTGTACAGTACTCCTGTGCATATAACAAGGGGGAAAAAACTTTCAGCAATAGAATGGAGTCCCTAACCAAGTTACTTAAAATTACTTTAAACCCGTGACCCAGGCCGTCTTGTTTTCCACATTAGTTGGAAATAACAGAACGCAGTAGTATGACAGAACCATACCTAATAACCAGATTCTCTGGATTTGTCTTTTAAAATGTCCTCTTATTCAGCTAGTGAGGCTTCTGGGCTCCGTTTGGTACTCATTTATTATTGCGTCATTCAAAATCAAATCAAACGCTCAGGATTCAGGACTGAAGTGTGAGAATCTGCATTTGTAATGCATTGTAAAAATCCTGGTATATCGTTAAAAATTCACAGTGGTGAAGCATTGCTGGCGGCAGAGGCCAACCTTTAGGACGCCAGCGAGGACGATGTTCTCCCCAGCCCTGATCGTGTTGCATGCCTCCAGGTGTTTGTGTCAGCTCCACGCAATTTCCAGTTTCGTCTCTGCAGCCACGAGCTATTTCTCAGGTCGAGAGGCAGAGGCAGAGGCGTACAGGAAGTCGGTTCAGTCACATGGAGCGGTCTAACCTGCACTTGAGACCGAATAGCTGCTTGTCTGCGATGCAGTGCAGTGCAGTGCAGTGCAGTATGTCTCTACACAGTCCCTGGCCTTTCCTCCTCGTTTAAACTATGGCTTTATAAAAAGCAGAATCTCTCTGAACTGTGATTAAGAATCAAAGGGAAGCGCTCTTTACGATCACAGGAGCTGTGCGAGGGCACAGAAAAGCTGATATCAAGGCATATTTCAGCGGGCTGCTTAATGCATAATTTAAGCTGAATATTACACTGTAATATAGGGTATTGCAGATTATAAGGGTTCTGGGAATGAATTGCTTTTGTTTAGGCTTCAGTATATTTTTACCCGCTAAATGTAGCTGAGCGGTCAGTCCTAGTTCTACCCTCGTGTATAGTAAGGGTGTGGACCGTTCTCTCAGGGAAAGCGAGCGTGTATCTGACGTCGTATCCTGGTTGCGTTTGTTATCAGACGGCAGGGACTGGGACGCGCTCGACCCTCCTTCCATGTGAAGAGTACCACGCTGATGCAGCAGCTCGCTGGTCTGTTCTGTCCCGGCCCGGCCCGGCCCGGCCCGGCCCGGTTTTTCCCGGCTGGCCTTGTTCTTGCCGCAGTCGGTTTCCACGGTTGTCCCCTTCTGGTGCGGCAGATAACGGAACTGGGAATTGGAGCTATCGGCATTTTCTCATTAAGACCGTAATTATGTGTGGGAAATACAATTTTGGGCTGTTGGAAGAAACGCCTTCGAAGCCTGCTTGTTCAGCTTGCTATTTGATTTTCCTCTCCTGGTTTTTTAAGGCATCCTAGCATTTTATCAACTCTGCGACGGAGTGCTTTGTTTGTCCTGAAAGCCGGCAAATCTTCGAAATATATTCATCCGAAAGCTGAATTTAATTAAACCCTCGTAGCGTGCGGACTAACCGAAAAAGCGGAGCGAATCTTGACCCCTTCAACGCGGAGCCCAAGCCAGGAAGCAACATTTAGCAGGAGGATTTCCCCCTATGGGAACAGCTATTAACGTTGCTTTGTCAAAGTGAAGGTAAGCATATGATATGCAAATCAGGTTCCGCAACAAGCCAGCAGAGCTGCTGTTGGCGTTCCTTTGTAGTGGACCTGTCGTGTTAAACGAATCATTAAACCATAAAATGGCCGTGCCGGTAAGTGAATATGGACTGGCTGTCGACGCGGTAGCTTGGAAGACACTTTTAAAGGATATTTCTGAATGTGTTGTTTTTCCTAAGCTTAATTGTCCCAAACTTGGTTTTTATGCAAAAAAGGAAGAAAAGATTTTCTACGTGCACAGCCCACGGTTTTGCATTGATGAAGATCATTGGAGTTCTTTAAGCTGAAATATTTTGTAAGAGAGTTTCCCCCCCCAAGATGTCCTGATAGTATTTGCCGAACGAGACGAATCTGAAATTTTCCATGGCCTCTCGGTTACACCGTGGTGAGGTCAGAATAATTATTCTGCGATTTCCCTCTGTGAATTTTCACCACTCGTGTTTTGTAAAGGTCAATGGAATAGAATGTCTAACATGGTTAGCAACTCGCAAACCGATTTATAGAATATCTTTGAATTAAAGTTTCAGCTTTATTCTGCTTTTTGAGTTAATTATATGTATTCTTAATGCTTCAGGAGGAGGAGGGCGTGTTGGCACCTTTGGTACGCATTCTCGCGGGGACGTGAATGGAGATCAGCTGTTTTCTCAGGCATGTGTCGCAGTGTTGAAGGGGATGTTGTGTAGCCTGATCTTTAAAACTGATTTCTGCTGCATGTATATGACTGCCCCAGTCGCTAATCTCCACAGATGAATCTGCAGGCAGTGTAGATTCCTCCTGCTTTGCATGTCAGTAATGACCTGAAACAAGCAAATCTGAAATTTTTCCCTTCATTTTCATCTTGAGAATTGCTGCCATTGTAGGTACTCAGATCATTGTTTAGGATAAAGTGGTTTTTATTTTTATTAATTCATTTATTTTGACTATGCCTGTAGAATACTTGCTGAAATCAAGTGTAGTGATGTGTGAATGCTGTCGCAGTACAACGTTATCCTACACTTTCGAGAGATAAGTTCCTTGAACTCCGATACTCAGACCTGATTCTCACGGATCTGGTGACACAGGTGGTGTGTGTGTGTGTGTGTGTGTGTGTGTGTGTGTGTGTGTGTGTGTGTGTGGGTGGCCAGCCACTGCCGCTGACCGCATGCTCACCCGCGCCCGCCCTGTCACCCAGCCAAAGGGGCGGATCTTTCCCTCACCCTGGGTGGCCGCTGAGATTGTGTGCCAGGTGGAGCCCCACGTTCGACGTGCACAAATAAACTTTGTTTACCAGCTGAACTTTATTGGGTTAATTTAGCCAATGGGCCCCTTAGTGGTCCTGCAACTCCTTTTCCTGGAGGTGAATGTTTCTTCAGGAGTTGCAATGTAAGTGCAGTCTGTAATTTGTCTTCACAAAGCATATTTAATGTCAGTGATTAGAGATCATCTTGATGACAGATTTTCGTTTTTTTAATCCCTCCCAATCAAGACACAAGTCTGTGATTTAGACCCCGCAGACTGTCTGTTCACATTCACTTGGCTCTAATCATATGGGCTTCCAGATACAGGCCAAGTATGAAGTCTATCTCTCACTGTCGGTGTGCTGTGTGACCCCGTCTGACTCCTGATATTAGTGATGTACTCTTGGAGGGACTGTCAGACAGATTTAACCGTGTTCTCACACCTGGGCATCCTGCTCACTCTGGAAGGGAGAGGGCTATTTCACCGTGTTCTCACACCAGGACGTCCTGCTCACTCTGGAAGGGAGAGGGCTATTTCACCGTGTTCTCACACCAGGACGTCCTGCTCACTCTGGAAGGGAG
>JAOVYW010074515.1:4801-18133 GCA_025775045.1 Hiodon tergisus | reverse complement strand
GACCCAGACACAGATGTCTGTAACTACCCTTCACCCTGCTGAGGAGACCTAACTGCAACAGGAGTGTGTCACATGTAGAGCGGAGGCCCACCTGAGAGCAAGGGGAAAAGGACATGCTTAACAAAGGACAGGACCCCGTTGTTCTGGACATTTCCCGGCTCGCAGAAGGCTTTCTTCAGCTTCTTCTTCACTTCCTCCTTCCTGTCCAGGAGGTCGATCTTGGACTCCTGGGGCCCAGGTGAAAGACATGAGATAAGCTCACAAACACCACTAAATTACTGAGGCAATAAGAGGACAGTCAAATCTCTCTGCAGAACAATAGCAACAAAGGGCAGAATGACAAGAATGCATGTGACATCATTCAAGTACAGTATATTCTGTGTAGACTGTATTCGTCCTTTACCATGCCTTTACCATGGCATGTGATTCCTTATGGTGGCTGGTCTTAACAGAAAGAACTGGTCTTCAAATCTACTGAAATGCACCAGATGTTGCAAAACTCTAACCTCTTCTGAGGAGCTCATCTTGCCCCCTGTGAGCCCAGGTACCATGGGGTTCATCATGTGGATCCTTTTCGCATATCCCAGAGAGGGCAAGTACTGGAGGACAGACATCCGTCAACCAATCAGCATTCAACAACACTCATCAACCCATCACGAACAAACAAACCTCACAGAATGTTCACTCAAAATATTACAACTAAATGACACATACATATCGAAAGAAGTAAAACAACTTCTTGGCCACCCAAGGACTAAAAAACATTCTAAAATAGAAGTTTGCAAACAAATCTATTGAAGGATGTGGGTGGAACTAAGCCCTGCCCAGCACTCAAAGCGAAAGCAAAAGTAGCCAAAGAACAAACAGGATGACATTTGGCAGGAAGATTATGCAGCAAAGTGCTGTACTGATTTCCATTCAGAGTATGGGTGCACGCATCTGCACCATCAGTCCACGACAGGGTACCTTCTCAGCCAGTGTAAATATCTTCCTCTGGTCCACTCCCCCAAACTGAGCATCCACCTTCAGGTACTCCTCATCCAGGGCCTGGAGGAGAGGGTGGGAAAAGAGGCAGGACACATGATGTGTGCATCGTTACTGGACCTTAACGAAATTGTCAGTTTCTCTCATTCATCTTCTCCAGCAGTCAGGCGGAGCTTTCTCAGGCCATACAAACAGACGGACCTGACGCAGATTATTATAGCCGGAATACGTGGACATGTTTGCACCTCCAGTCCAGTACAGTGATTCTGCATCAACAAATGAGGGTGCACCAGACCACCAGACGTGAACCGTCTACAAGGTACAACAACAGTACGGGAGTGCAGACATCCAAAAACGTGTGTTGTGTATTTCTTTCAGGTACACACACGCATCACAGAGGAGCATGTGGTCTTTAGGAAGAAACGAGGTGTGGTTGATACCTGTAGCCCCGGGTACAGCAGGCCACTGAGCAGCGGATGCTCCACCTGTTTAACCACTTCCGCTCCAGCCTTCTTGGCGTCGTGTTCGGTGACCATGGAGGAGAGCCTGTACACGTCCAGGGTGTACTCTCTGGGGAAACGCGCAAGCAGTTAGTGCAAGCGTGCAGCGGCGCCGGTGGCCAGGGCTAAGCCTCAAAGCACTTCCATCGAAACGGGGCGGGTATTCTCAAGCCTCCTTTGGTGACCAAACAAACTGCGTCACTTCGATCTTCAAAGACCAATATCAGCGACTGTCACTGGGTGGCTCGGCGACTTCTCCTTCCTGGGAGACGTTAACGGTTTACATTCAGGCGCAATTCAAATACGGACTTACCCCGTGGTTCCAAAATTTTAATCTCGAAACTGATAACAGCACTCATACTTGTAAGGGGAGGAAAGGTTGTACCTGTTCTGAGGGGAACCTGCTGTTTGCACTAGCTCCATGCAATTATTGGCCTGGTCTCCCCAAAAGAGGGGCCTTCGTTATAAGTGGTTTGGAGCCTTAATTAATAGAATAAAACCAGCTAATACCTGAGGACATCACATATGGCATACCTGACTCAGTGTTATGTCTTCATGCAAAGCCTTTAGAAACCAGATCCCCTCACCTGCTGAGCTGGTAGTCCGTTCCCTTGACAAACCGGAGCTTGTCCAGGGGCACACCGATGCTCTCCAACATGGCCTTGATGACCTGCTCGTAGTACTGCGTCCTGAGCTGCAGCAGCTCCCACGGAGCCTTCATGTTGTCCAGGAAGGCGTGCAGGTCGGCGAACAGGATGGTCACCTTTGAGAGGGCACACAGAGGGGGTCAGAGGAGAGGGCTCGAGCCGGAGGGTGTTGGAGCAGAGTCGACCCTTTTACATGCAGGACCAATTCAAGCGTCTTTTGTAAATAATTATTACCTTTCGTATAATGACAGACCAAGCTCCCCATCCTCAATACCGTATTGATTCGTCAATCAATCAAATTTGGTTTGTTACTGCACATTTTTTCAGCTGTATGGTCACATTTTTTCAGCTGTATTCTCTCCGTCTACTTGAGAGTAGACGGAGAGAATCCCAGAGCAACAGAGAACCAAACTCACCTCACAGCCCGCCTTCAGGAAGTCTGCAATCTTGGACATGGGCACAAAGTAGGCGACGTGGGGCTTCCCCGTGGTGGCTGTGCCCCAGTACACCTTCAGCTCTCTCTCCTCCAGGATTAGCTTAAGCTTGTCCTCCCCGAGAACCTCCTGAGTACAAGAGGAAGTGAAACAGGCCAACAGGTTAAAACGCATTTCATGATCCGAGTAACTACAGTCTCCCTCTCATGTACTCCATTTGGTGTCTTTAACTGAGAATTTTCAAAATTAGTTTCAGTCTGTCTGAAGATACTTCCATTGACAACTTGTCTTGGTTCAGTCATACACTGCAGTCTTTTAGCAATTGCATATTCCTACATTCACATTCAAAGTCCCTTCGGGGGGGGGAAGTATGAACTTAGCCACACAGCTATTACTTGTAGAACCATTATAACAGATAACGTGCCTTTAAAAATGTCCTTGATTTACTCGATGTGAATCAAAATAGGGAAGTTCAGTTACAGCTCTACCCAGGAACCAAAGACATATATATGTCCAGCCGCCTAAACAACGGACCAAAAAGGATGTAACACCTGTAGGTTTCTGGTGATGAGGTGATACTTCTCCTCGGGGCTCAGCTGCTCCCCCATGACTGCTTTAATACTCTCACGGGATGGACACTGAAAGAGACGACAGGTTATAATTATAGGTTGTTTTTTTTTACACGTTGAACACGTCACTGTATTTCTACTGATGCTGACCTGAATTAACACTCACTAAATTTTCCATACACGTATAGTACTAGGTCTGGTATTACACGTATGGAAAAGGTGTAGACATTATCTGTTAAGTACATCTTAACAAATATGCAACATACAGAATATCATCGTAAACCAGATTCAGATTTCTGTCACACGTCAACGCGTTCATTAAGATGACGCAAGTTTAGCACCACGCATTATCCATTAGCAAGAAACCGTGTTTATCGTTATCGAAAAATCGTAAGCTCTTATAGGAAAAACAGTAATGTCCGTATAAATTGACGCCAATATGCATTTTTTGGTAGAATAACTGTGTACACGTGTCTAGATGTATAGTTTATTAAACCCTAGCATGTCATTTTAGCATGGCTAAATTATTCAATGAATCTTGACCGCAAGCAATGCGGTTAATCTTTGTTACCAGCCCCGATTGTTTTACACAACCAAAACAATATAATATAGTTGTATTTCATTACCAGATCACTGGTATATCTTTAAAAAGCAACGACGTCTTTTCCGAGAGCCGGTTGGTCGATCATCAACACCCTTCTCTGTCAATGTGTTGCATCAGCGCAACACCGATTTCGGTAATCGTCTACAAAGCCAAGAAGGAAAAGCAATCAATCATCAGTTCAGTTCTTCAAAAATATTTGTATAGTCCATTCCGAAGTTACAGGGGCACATTAAATGTGGAAGTTATTTAAGATAGTGAACTAGGGCTACTCTTTTTTTTGTTTGTTTTCATGAAAGGGGCATCATATGTTCAATTTGGAGTGCATGCGTGGGTCTGAATATTGGAGCAGGGGCACAAGGGTGGGTAATAACGATTTGACAGTGGCCGCATGATTGTGGTCTTACAAACCTGAAGTTTTAAATTGACTAAATACTTTATATTATATTTCCACGATGTCCCCGTCCAATTAAAACTAGAATATTCATATTTTCAAAGAATTTACCATGCAAGCAGAATAGTGTAACTATAACTAGCCTAATGAATTAGGAAGGAAATATAGTTAAATTCAGTTCAGACTCAGTTACCTGGTGGAAGTCATTTGTTATTGTGTAGAATTTTACTTTGAAAAAAAGATTTACAGGATAGATATCACGGGTAAACTCTTGTTAAAACACATAAAGGAGACGCAGCCGAAGAGGCATATAAATAATATGTTATTAAATTAGAATTGTGTTTTAATTGCAATTTTCGATAGACACTGCTTAATACCATTGTATTCGTTGACTGGCTATTTACTGAAGAAAATGTAAAACCTCGAATTCTTAATGGGTTACACGGCGCAACACACAAATATGCGGATGTGAATATCCCTGAAGTGGCGTGTTCTGATACTGTCTCGTTAAGAGTCATGGCTGTGAAGTATGCTACAAGCGACTGAACACGACTGAACATTTGTAAAGTTTACTACATTTTCCTAGCTGCTCATCGTGATGCTCAGAGCACCTCTTTTATATAGACGTATCCATTTTTTTTTTTTTTACTTTAAACAATATACCAGAGTATATATGTACTTCGCAAAGCGGAAGCGGTTATCAGCTGGTGCACTGGCGCCCTCTGTGAGTTTCCTTTTACAGAATGAGATACAGCAACAAGCTCCCATACAGCTGTTACAAGTGAAATAGTCACTCAGTGTTACCTCCTCGCTAGCCGGAAAGGTGAAAATTCAGTGCCAAGTACAAACTTGTCAACGGCTGAGAAATCTGGTTTTACCAGTTTTTCTCGATTGCTAAGATGCAGTTTCCAAAATGTTAACGTCTTTCTCAAGTCTGTAAAGGCAGTTATCACAACACTTTATGACAAGTGCAAAAGAACCAAAAATGGCCAAAACATTGACAACATGTACCAAAACACACAAATTAAGTAAAATATTGTCCCCATAAAGAAAAGCGTAGGTAGACCCCCCCCCCCCCAAAATGCTATGTACTTGAACCAAAACCAGGCACATTTATTTTGTTGTCCATATAAAATATACACAGATATATGCAACTAAAATCCAGTATACATTCAAATATAACCTCCAAATGATGGCATGAAACAAAATCTGTTTTTTACAATAGAAAAAAAACATTATGAAACACACAGTGTTATTGTAAGTGCAATGCAACCATAATTTCAGCATCCAGCCTGCCTTCTGTGTTTGGCCACAACATTCTTCAACATCACATCAGATGTCTTGTCTTCCAAGGCAACTTTCTTCAACGCCTCATCACCCCTCGCCATGCTTCCACTATGACGTGTTCACAAGCAGCATCCATTGCCCCCAGTGGAGACATCTGAACGTGGGGCCGATGGTCATATACACGCCATCTCCACACCGAGAAGAATTCCTCTATTGGGTTGCGAAAGGGTGAATAGGGTGGCAAGGACTCCATTGACATGCGTTCATGGGTAGTAAACCATTCCCTGACGAGATTGGAGTGGTGAAAACTGACATTGTCCCAAATAGCTACAAATTATAGCATATCAGGTCTCACCACTCCCCTCTCATGCTCAGGAATGAGAGCATTGTAAAGCCCTACTAAGAAATCTCGGAGGCGAGCTGTGTTATAGGGTCCGATGGTGGGAACGTGGAGGATTACACTATCCTCTGATGATGCAGCACACATGGTTATGTTACCACCACGATGACCTGGCACCTCCACTGTGGCTCGATGGCCTATTATGTTTCTGCCACGTTGCCTGACTTTGTTCAGGTTGAATCCTGCCTCATCCGCATACACAAACAGGTATATGGTGTCACTTGCTTCCAGCTCCATCACTCTCTGCAAAGCAAAAAAATCAGCATATCAGATCAAATAGCAAACATCCAATAGTGTAACACACAACTCAAAGAAAAAATTACAAAACTGTATGTTTAAAGTATGGTCTCAAATTACAGACATAATGAAGGGTAAAATATTACTGTACCTCCACATATAGGAACCTTTGCTCTTTCACCCTCTCATTGTTTCTGGAAAATGGAACCCTGTAGAGCTGTTTCATTGTAACAGTATGTCTCTTCAGCACCCTATCTATGGTAGAGAGATTGAGAGTTGATGTTCTGAAAGGTGGTGTCATCGTGTAGAATGGCGCTCTGGATTTCACAAAGTCTAGTCGTGTTGTTGGCCCTCACCATGTCAACGATTCCTATCTGTGGGTCTCTGTCACCAGAATGGGGAAGTGGTACAGTCTTGAAACGACACAAACATGAATCCATGAATTCAACCGCACAAATATCTCTCACAGTATGCCATTACCAAGTTTGCACGGAAAACAGTAAAATATATATGCAATGTGCAGGACTTTGGTTGCATACCCGTTTTAATTTCTGAACGTTGCCACTGAGGTGCGGCTTAGTTGCGGCTGGACAGTCCACCCAGCCTCAGCCATGCTTAGGCCATGGTTTATTACATGGTCAACAACGGTGGCCCTGATCTCATTTGATACGTTTTGTCGCCTTTGGCGCCCCCTGCCTGTTCTTCATCCTCTCTGCGCTCCCCTCACCCCTCCACCCCTCATTCTGACACCTCTACCTCTTGCTGTTACATTTGCTGCTTGCTCTATTGTTTTCTTGCAGCAACACTGAGGAGGACATTACAGTATAAATGCTTGTAATTAGTTATTGGTTCCAATTATCCATTATTTGCACATGTACAATGGGAGGGTGCTCGTTATTCTTATATACCTTCTAACAAACTGCCAAATGAAGACACTGCTTATTGTACATTTTATTTAGCATGCAATGGTTTATACAATGACCCGTTGTGCTGATATGAGAATGTATATTCCTAAATGATAAAAGGGCAATCTGTTCGGATTGGCTCATCAGAGTCAATTGAGAATTGTGTCTGTATAATGCAAGTTGGGCCTATGCATGCATAGATGATGCATGTACTTAGTGATTTGCAAAATGTGCTTTACTAATTGCCACTTGGCGCATACACATCAAGAAATGAAACAGTGCTGTGGCCAATTGGCGTTCAGGTTCATGTTACGGGAATGAGGTTAGCGCTTTAAGAACTGCATTTAAGCATTATGCTGTGCCTGCTGTGATATTATTAGTGAAATACCATTTGCCATAGCTTCTGAATGAACAAAGCGTTTAAAAATGTACAGTAACAATCAAATAAAATTTAAGCATAGCTCATTAAAATGACAGACGATAATATTGTTACCAGCTGGTATTTTTTAATGACATTGGCTTCATAAGTTACATTTCTACATCAATGTGCAGCTACTATAGAATTAATTGGCATCCGTTCTAAATTTGACACATACATACATAACACACGCTATATGTACATATCCACAATAACTGTACAGTAGAGTCCATCCCTAGTTTTAACAGAGGGGAATAAAGCTCTCCCTTCTGTGTGGTCCAGCTACGAGAGTTTCAGGTTCGACAAAATTCCCCATAATGCATTATCAATCATTAGGATCGTCCGGGTAAATGGATCTCATCGGAAAAAAAACACCGCCTTAAAAATTTAATCCCTTACGGTTATGTACTCAATGGAACACTTCCACATAACTGACAAATTGAATCTGACATCACACCCCAAAAAAACCCTATGCAGGGCCTGGACCAAAGTACATTACAATAGGCAAAGATATTACTATATGTATAACATATAACCTTGTATATGATATGTCCAATTCCATATCAGACATGAAAAGTTCTTTATTAGTTTCAAGGAATTAAAAATCTTTGGCACTAGAATGCACTGGTACAGTATGGAAATAACAGAAAGGCACGTTCCATTTTGTAGGACTTTAGTGCAAAACCATGCGTCTTACTCAACAGTATATACAGTGAAAAGTAACTGTCCCAAGTAAACTCATTCTTTTGGATGCAGTTAATTAAAATAAATCTAATAAATATTTAAATTAGTTTTATCCAATGCATTGAATACCATTGAGCCCGGCTGGTGTAAGAGCTCAAATAACGCTAAAAATAATATTTGTGCCTCTTCGCTTAGACGGAAACGCTATAAATAACGTTTGAAGACAGTTTGTCAAGGTACTCTTTACAGTGTAGTTACTCTTTACAGTGACTTTCCTAAAGTCATCCACCAGAACACGTCCTGCTGGCTTTGGGAGAGCATAGGTGTTTAGACCCATCACAAAGTACATCAAGAGAAGATATGCCCCTTTTAAAAGTTTGTTTTCCACCATTATTTAGAGTCTAGTAGTTTCTATAGAAAGATTCTAGCATCCAGCCTGCCAAGGTGTTCTTTCTTACTCATTTTGTCAAAGGACTACTATCGGAATCTTGAGTGTCCTACGGTCTGGCGGAATTAGAATGACCTTTAATACTTAGATTTTCAATAAAAATATTTTACAAATCTACAATAGTATGCAAAACATTTGTCTGTAAAAACAGTGCTCACTCATAAAGGCTTTTCCTTGGCTGACAATTACCATGCATACTTTTAAAAAAAAGATAAGGGCCATCAAGTTGCTGTTCAAGAAAATATTTCCCATAATTCCATTTGGTGCCAAACTTCAGACAACGTTTTCCCAAATTCTTGGTTTGGACGCCAGTAACAGAAACAAAAAAAACAAAAACAAAAAAAGCACATTTTCAAGGATTGTGCAACTATCTTGCAAAACAATAAAACAATGAACAAAATGACACGTTTTTTGGTCATTAACTGCCCGCGAGATCCAGAAGGCAACGAGCCCACAGGGTTTTTTGCATGACAGCCATGGAGGGTCGGACGGTGTGGCCACGGGCCCGTCCCAGCGCAAAGTTAATCCGCCGTGGCTTCTATACCACACTCCCCAGCTCGGTGGAGTCCATTTCTGAGTTGTGTTCGTTATCCCTGAAAACCCAAAAGCACAGCAGAGTTGGAGCAAAGGTCTACTCAGAATATGGAGTAAAGGCTTCATGAAATGGCCACCATTCAGGACATGAGATGATGGTCAGCTGAAGACACAATAGAAGTTCCAGCCTTTAAGACATGCTTGGGATAGAATGTACCAAGGCCAATCCCATCCTTCAACCAAGTCGTCTGGATCCCCCCCACCCACAAACAAGGTGTTATTGTGCGCTCCGACATGTTCAAAGATAATGAAGATACTCGCCCACATCTAAGATTATGAAGGACCAATCTAAAAAGCACCTTAAAAAGGCATGTACGTTCCTGAGGAAGATGTTTTGGAACCTCACCCTAGCTCCTGCAGCAGTTTGCGGTTGCCTTGCCGTCTTTCCTCGTCGATGGGGTACAGCTTGAATATTATCAGGCCCAGGAAAATGAGAACGATGGGTGCCGCAGAAACCAGGATTTTCAAGGTTATGTTCACTTCTTCTGGTTGAACGCAGCCTCTTGAAATGTATCCTGCAAAGCTTTTTAATTTAGAAGAAAAGCGAGAAGCCATTTAGGTGAAAGGAAATTCAATCGTTAAACGTTGCGTTTGCGATTACATACAGCACATGACCACCCATGTTAAATCAGAAAAGACCATGTGACAGTTCAGTGCCCTACATAGCACAAGCTATGTGCTTGTATGTGCTTTGGGGGGGGGGGGACCAAATCTTGCTTTTTGGACCAAATCTTAAATATGAAACTCATCCAGAGAACTCCATGTGTAATACACAGGCCAATTATATACGCGTCATGGTTCAAAGTATAAGCCATGAATTTTAGCAGACTTGTTCAACAATACCAGAATCACAAAAGTGAAACCGTCCCCTCGGGATCACTTACTCCAGGCTGAGGGTGGAGATGCCAAGGGACACCCCAGAGGCGAACTTTGTGAAAAAGACGTAGAAGGAGTAGAAGATGGCCTCATGACCCTGGGAGTCTGGGTTTTTCACCTTGAAGTCGTCCACGACGTCAGGAAGCATCGACCTGCCGAGAGGCAAACATTCGCAGTTCCGCAAACTCATCTCTTCCGATCTATTGCCCACCGAGTCAGGACTGACAGGGAATGTAAGCAGTTCTGAGACTGAAATGTTTATTACTCTCCCCCCCTCCTCAGGCCTGGATTACCTCATAAACGCCTTCAAAATAGACAAACGAAAACCAGTGGCGTTCCGACTCATTTCCAAAAAACACCTTGCGCCGAGCAAAAGCATGACTCACCAGGGCAGGAAGAAAGCGGCCGCCACACCGAATCCAGCAGCGACGGACACAACGTAAGTCAGGATCAGATTGCTCTCGACAGAGACCAGCACAATCATGAAGGGCACAACCGACTGCCAAAGAAACAAAAGACAAGAGGACAATCACACGGGAACGCCATGGAAACAGCAGGCATACGGTGGAATCCCGCGCTCATTTAGATTCGCAACCGTCACCAGGAATTAGGGACGTGGACGCTTCAACGGGGTGTATATACACGTTCGAAGTCAAAGCAAGTTTTCACTAAATCCGTTCTAAGAAGAGGACGACCGTTTTGGTGCAGCGGAGCTCAACTCAACCAAACATCGAGCCCATATTCAATTTCCCCTGGGTAGAATTTGTTCTGGCCATTATTTCCCGGGTGTCACCATTGGTCATTAACGTTCAACAGGTGGCGCCATTTCTCTGCACAAACAGACAACGTGGTCTTCAGTTCGGAAGTTACTTCCTTACGACCACGTCAGGGTTTTCTTTTATTAGCCAAAAGAGGAGGAGAATTCTGATATGCATTGGTCACCCCATTGGCCATGGAAGTCCCTCACATGAACAAGCTCTTTCAGGGTCACACTCCACTCACCGTGGTGCCAACATAGACCGTCATCTTCTTGCCAAACTTGGTCAAAAACCACTGCCAGAAAGGAATTGTAAGGGTTGCAGAAAGCTGGGAAAACAAATACAAAATCACTCCGTTACACCCCCGTCAAGGAAAAAATAAACGTATATAATCAATAAAGCAACAGTGGTAACTTTCGATACTGAATCACTCATAATCACTAAACATGGGTTTTCAAAAAGGGTTAGTTACTTCAGGTGTTATAATGGGGGGGGGGGGGGGGGGTGGCAAAAATATATATACACATCAGGGAAAAAATAAAAAATAAATAAAAAGACAAAAACCAGAATCCATAGAGTTTAAAATTCTAATTTCAACTATAAAATGTGTGCAGAAGAACAATAAGGATTTAGACTCATAGTGGATAGTCTCTTCATTCCACCAAGGTCACGATTTACCCCTCAAGGGTCTGGACAGAGTCCCACAACTCATACTCTGACCTCGCTCACCCTTGAGGCGACAAAAACGGCATCAGGAGGGCGAGCGAGTTCACAAAGACGGATGTGGAACACTCGTCAGACTGTCTCATTAAGCCCGACTACAGCAGCGGAACAGCTTTATGACAACGATAATAAAGTCAAACCTTAAGGACAACAAAACAGTCACCCAATACGCTTGTGGATATTCAGTAATGTACATTAAACTGGCCTCCCGGGAAAAACGCACCAGCCCTGCCGTCAGAGCATAAGCAATGCGGCCCAGAATGCAGGAGTCAAGCCAGCAGCTGACCGTAAGCCTGCTCAGGATTTCGAATGACTTCATCAACACCCACGAACACTACTCCTGTTGGAAATTCTGTGAGCTGGGTGAGTGGGGTCATCCAGAAGAAAAGCTGGTATTCATGGGAAATACCCCCCCCCACCCCCCTTTTATTATTTATCTAAAAGAGAAGTCCTTCTGATTCAAATAAAACTGCACAATACTCAAAGAAAAGTATTCTTGTCCTGTGCATTTTTCATTTCTTTTTAACAACAGGGAAGAGTGGTTGAACAGAAGCTTTACGCATCATGTGAACAACATGACAGAAAAATATGAGCCCTGAAACTTCAGACACAGAGAACTTGCCAGAGGTATTCCTCAGTCTAAATTCTTCGTGGTGTGGCATGTGGTAACAAGTAATCCTTAACGGTTACATTTGGTGGCGAGCCCATAAGTGGTATAAAAGGCCCGTTTGCCAGAACCATTAAGTAATAATACAGTACGCCTAAAGATTTGTGGGAACAGCTTTGTAACCCAAAAGGCCAGCAGACACACACACCAAGAAATTTTTGAACCGGTACACACCAAGACGGCTTATTATAATTCTTACCATGATAACCAGCAGGATGTTTTGAAAGTCTTTCCGTAAGCCTAAAGTGTAAACGCAGAACAGGGCGAAGTTTCCCTCCAGGAGCTGTTTGGAGGCAGATGAAAGCGTTAGCATGCAAAAGTGAAAAAAACAAAAACAACCAGGACGTTGAAAGCCAGCGTTGGAGAACAGAGGCACGCTTGCACGCATTTGCTCCGCGGGCGTCCGCTGGTGCGCAATGTTTCTCCCTTGGGACACGGCGGCCTGGGTGGCGCTTACCATGAAGGCCAGGGAGGTGAAGAGGAAACCCATGACCAGTTTGGCGTACGGCCCGTGGCCCATCACCATCCGGATTCCCTGGAAGAACGACATGTGCTTCTCCTGCTTCAGGCGGCTGGAAACTGAGCAGAGAAGTACGGAAGACCGGTGAGATCAATCAGCTGACGCCTCGTGCCCTTCACAGCCCGCCACAAAACCATGCCAATTCACCCACTCTTTAGATAATGTCGAGCAGCCATGTTAACTGGCAACCCGCAGACAGAAGCAGTCGGTGTAGACCTTCACCTCGATCATCAACTCAAAAAACATGAGGGATTTTTGAGGCCGCTCCAGCGATCACTTCCCACCCACTGATAGATTTTTAGCTTTAGGCCTCTTGCTGCAAGCCCTTCGGCAGGAGCCAGCAACTCCCTTTGGGAAACCAGCGCACAAAGATGAGCCTGTTGCCAGCCCAGGAACCATCCATAATGTACAAACATGGTCTTTCAATGGCACGGTTAAAGGACCATCCGAAAACGTACAAACATGGTCTTTCAATGGCACGGTTAAAGGACCATGCGAAAACGTACAAACATGGTCTTTCAATGGCACGGTTAAAGGACCATGCGAAAACGTACAAACATGGTCTTTCAATGGCACGGTTAAAGGACCATGCGAAAACGTACAAACATGGTCTTTCAATGGCACGGTTAAAGGACCATGCGAAAACGTACAAACATGGTCTTTCAATGGCACGGTTAAAGGACCAT
>JAOVYW010074512.1:0-18136 GCA_025775045.1 Hiodon tergisus | reverse complement strand
TTCAGAGGTGCTCTGACCCAGTTGTCTGGCCATAACATTTGGGCCCTTGTCAAAGTCGCTCAGGTCTTTACTCCTGCCCATTTCTAATGCGTCCAACACGTTGACTACCAGAACTTATTGTTCGCTTACCATCTAATCTACCCAGACCGTGACGTGTGCCCTTGTTAGGAGATGATCAACGTTATTCACTTCGCCTGTGAGTGGTCATAATGTGTTGGCTCATCAGTGTTTGTTATGAACATTAGAAAACTTATTGTGAATAAAAGAAAATTAGGTGTGTGCTCCTTTAGAAAATAACAAAGACACATATTCATTTCCTGTCAAAAGCATGGAGGAATAGCAATCCGTTCAAGAAAAAAGTATCAAAACAAATGTTACTGCCGTAGTGCATCCTGAATTCTCACAGAACACTTGAGGAACTTGGATGAATACTGCAGTTCGGGTTATTCTGAATAAAGTAGGAAACTCTTTTGCTGAGATCGCCTGAGCAGGTACCATTACTACATGTAACATTCATCAAGGCATCTGTCCACTCATCAAATCAGCAGACGTGTTTTTGTTGTAAAACAAAATGTATGGAGTCGTTGACTGACTACTATAAAATTTTAAAACAAAATATGCTGTATAAAGGAAATGCTGTAAACGTGGCTTAGTTTTATATTTTAATTCAAAACATAACTTTTTTTAAATGAATACATATTTTCTTCTAAAAAGAAGGAAATGCTTCTTGACAACTAATATTTCAAATTAGTAATTTCGACTAGTGGATAGAATAGCGGATATGTATTTTTTTTTTTTTACTTAGAACTGAATTGTTAATACAGTCTCATATCACTTGTATTACATAACCTTGGAACCAGTAAGAATTCCATTCAAGTTCAATTTAACATTTAATTACATATAACTATAATATATAATTGAGTTTTTACTTGCAAAATCATGGGATTTAATTTTACAGTGGCATACCATATTATTATAGTATATGTTATTATCAAGTTTTTGATGTACAAGTTAATTTAATTGCTAATATGAGAAAACAATCGTAGTTTCTGCTATAGAAACCAAGGATTTTTTTTTTTTCGCAGTTTGAAAGTGTTTATTCAAAAATTCAAAATATACCAACAGTCACAAGCCACGAAACTGCACCCATCCATGTTGCATACCAGCGAAAAGAAGTATTTTGTTTTTAAAAAGTTGAGCCTTTTTTAAACACACTTGACAGACAGAGTGCTCCACGTTCTTTATCCTTAATGGCAATCCAACAGATTGCAACTGCAGACAAGTGAGCTTTCATAACACAGTTAATGAAGGCTTTTCTTAACGTTGTTCTCCTGTTAGTGGGTAACAAAAGCTGAAGCGTTCCCTAGCTCTGGGATCTCTTTGACTTGAGATAACATAGTTCCTGAATTTGTTCAGTGTTAATGCATTCTGATTGGAACACTTACAACGTTCTTGCATAATCAGGCTTCTACACGATTTATCAAACGAAAAGACACCAGAGAATTATACAATAGATGACAATAGATAATAAATGGTTGCCCGCATCTGTGCCACAATCTCTTATCAAACCAATTCTATGAAGTTGGCCTTTGCCTGGTACTGCGACTTCTCCCATTCATTTTGAGAGGTTCTGTGAAGAACACCAAAAACAAAGATTCCATGCCTGCCGTTGGTATAGCTGAAAATCCATTCATTAAAGCCTGATATTAAGAACAAAGTATACAGCCGTAATTTTTTTATCATCATTTTGCAAATTCTCTTTCATCTCTGCATTTTTCATATTTTCCTAGTTTTCTTTGTAAATGTCTCTTCAAAGAAAAGCATTCTGTTATATTAAGAAAGTTATTTTTTGTGTTATGAAATAAAAATTATGAAATAAAATACTTCATCATAAAGATAACAAGGCTGCTGACAGTTTGTGTGAAGGTCAGTATTCTACGAATAACTTTGTACGGTAATTGTGTATGTATTGGTAACATCAGATGGGGGGAACACACCAGTCCAGAAGTCTTTATATAGGTGACTAACCTACTTTGGTACAATTGGTTGTCACGTTTCTGTAAGATGCTTAGCTTACAGTCGTCTTCCGACTGGCATGCCAATTCCCGAGGCACTCGTCTTGAAAAATGCCAGCCCTCGTGATTTAAGCAAACAGAAAAGTCAGAAAAATGGACATCTGTTTAATTAATAATATTATTACTTACATCCATTATGAACAATTTATATTTAATGTTAAAATGTTTAACGTGTACTTTCCATTCATTTCCATTTAACAGCCGAGTTAAATTCTCATGGCATTCCAGATTAGGGCACTTTTTTAAGGCAATTGTAAAATGAACATCCGCATGAATAACTACACTACTTGAACAACGCGTATGTAATTATCCACGCCAGTATCCACCGAACTCCAAGAGCCATGGCACGCAGTAAGAATGAGAAGACAGAGCCTAAAGCTTCAGTGGCTAATGTAATGAACTGTGAGTCATTTTATGCAAGAGGTTGAGTTGTTTCTACAAGAGCGTGAGCTGGTTTTGCTAGAGCGAATGTTGACTGTGGAGCATAACAGTACAAATTCTGAATGTTAGCAAAAAAGCAAGTTATCCTTTTAGGGAGAAGCGACAATTCTCTGGTAAACTGCTTCCTTTTAAATTAATGCTGAAAATAAATGATATAACCAGCAGAACTTTAAATTGTTAAAGATAAGGGGGGAAAAAACATTTTAAGCGATAGCAAAGAATGTGGATGAAGGGAGATACTTGTTTTCAGATAATGAGAGGCAAAAGGGATACGGATGACATACCATATCATTTTAAAGAGACTTTTCAATCACATTACTGAATTTCCATTAAGAGGTCGGATCGTATCGCGGAAAATAAGGTAAACAGGCCTGCTTTTAAAAACTAGCATTGGTTTCACTTTGCAGAATTTCTCAGTGTACGCAGATATGTAGATTTTAATCATAAAGATATTCCAAACTACAGGGATTACTAGACCGGGTTAATGAAGTGTCTAATCAATGTGGATGAGTCAATAACATGACTCATCCCTGTCACGCATAATTACTGAAGTAGGTCTAGGTGGACTGTCTTTGATTGAAAGATTCGTTTTCAGCAGATGTGTTGGCTGTTCAAATGAACGTAATTCTGCATAATTTGCGTAGCAAATGATTTCAATCAAAACAACTTACGTTAAATACAATTTAACATTGTTCACTGTCGGATATTAACCACTGGAATTCAGGTTCAGTACCTCTCTCAATACTACGACACCAGCTTCTCTGCTTAAAAGGGGAGGACTGGTGTCCCTTTCAAACACACAGAAGTTTCATCAACTGTGAAAAACTTTGTTGAATGGTATGGTTGTGAATAGAGAATTTTTTTTTCTGGAGCTTAAAACTACCTCCCACTCAATGCTGTTTCATGACCCTCTGTAACAACTGTACTGTTGCATAAGAGTTGTTAGGTTGCACACAGTCAAGCAATTGCTTCACGTGATTCTCCTAGGCGAGATCGAGATCTATAGGCTCCCAACACAAAGGAACACAATACAATGATTTTCTGTTCCAAACACATGATCAGGTCATGTCCGAAATCTGATAAGGAACACTATAAAAACAGATGATCCAAAGCCAAACAAATTGTTTGAGAAAAGCTTTCCGTTTTTGTGATTTTTTCTTTCTTTCTAGGGAACAGTCATCGGTGCTTTATCTGACCTGCCCGGCCAAACCTAACAACTGAATATTATGGGCTGTACGATTTAAAGTGCAGATGACAATTGCATGCAGTGCTATGTAGATTCCCGTTGCTCCTGTACCATTAAGTTTAATGCATTAACACACGACATGATTATAATAATGTAATGATTTCCTGTGTTAAAATGCAGTGGTTCGTTCATACTCATCAATAAAAATTAAAAAAACAAACATGCTTAACAGTGCATCTCTTTGTACGGAATCATCAAGCTACAAAAAATATATATATATACACACACACACACACACACACACACACACACACACAAATGTATATGATTTCCATAACACATGCGGACAGAAAAATATTGGAGGGAAAACTAGGTACTCAATTTACATAAGTGTTAAAATAATAGTTTCTCTGGACTAATATTTCCATTGCCTGCATCAAGGTAACGTTAAGCGTGACAGTTGTTCAAGGTTCAACGATATATATATATATAGCTGGCAATGGCCTATTGAAGATTTTTTTCTAACTTTGAATCGTTTTACTAGTTTTATTTGAAAGGAACATCAAAGAGCCTTTTACAGACTGTGTTCTGATTCAATCAACTCAATCTGCGTTTTAAGAAATTTCTCTCAGCATTTTGCATATAAGTATTGTATAAAAAGTATAAACGGATTACTATGGATATTACTATTTAAAAAAAAAAAATTTTTATTTCAGTATTGGTGTGCAGCTTTATTTAATCAGGCCCAGGGTAAGACATGGGGTATACTTCAAAACCACCTATGTTTGAAACATTACTTTTACCCCAAAAATCCATTACAAAAAGCGCTGAAAATTACTATTAAAGTAATATTGTATGACAAAGTTTATCAAAAACTTAATTCGACATGCACGTGAAGTTAAGTAATTTAACAAAACAGTTTACGTTAGTTAAACAACAACCATCATTTAACTCAAACTCCGAATTTTAAAATACCGAATTGTAAAGAGACTGTTGGCTATTGTATACTATGGTAAGTGTGCTTATTAATAGTGTCTTTCTGAAGCAAGAACATGTGAAAGGGAAACAATATGTCCCATTGTGTTACCAAAAATAGTTCAAAATTTTTTTTTTGTTCCTGTTTAAGGAAAATAACCTACCTGCGCCATACACCATTTCCATATTAACATCATTGCTCATAATAACATATAGAAGTATATTTGTATGAATATTTAAAACATGTTTCGTTATCGGAAAAGGATCCTTTTCACTGGACATTATCCCAGTTGTGTGTTTGTGCAGCAGCTATAATGACTGACTGGGGTAACTGAGTAAATCATTGGCTCTGTATAGGTTATTATTGATGGATTACAAACTGTTTTCTCACAGAGGCATCCACTTGACATTTACTGCTTCTACCTTGTTTTGACACTACAGTGACTGATAGGCCCCATTCATTTCTTACAATTAGTCCAAACCTAAAACCAGAATTTTTGTTTCCGATTTGACATTTTTTTAATATGAAAAGCATATTACTTTTTCCATGACAGCTCCATTTTTGGTCTGGTTATTATGCAGCTCTGACAAATGGTTGGCACTTGATTTGCTGATATCATACTCTTAGGTAGGTGGGGAGGAAGAACTTTGAACATTTAGTCTTTCGACACAAGTCTCACCTGAAATTCATTCCTCATAAAACATACTCTCTTCGCTCTCATAATGGTCCTCCAGCCAGTGGATTTACACATTAAGCAATCTTTAAAATATTTAAAATAAGCTGTAAAGCTTTTCACAAACACTCCACAAGCATTTGAAACCCTGACCATGTTTTGAATCTCAAACATAAACTTTAAAAGCTATAACCCACTTTTGTAAAACACCATAAATTGTTTAACATAATAAATGCATGTCTCTGATTTCCAGTTGTACTGACAATGTTGTTATATGCATGCGTGAACTTAATCTCACACAATGTATTTTCTAATGTTAATAGACAATCTCCAAAGTTCATAGACTCTTTCTAATGTTCAGAAACTCTTTCTAATGTTCAGAGACACTTTCTAATGGTATAAACTCCCTCTACGTTTTTCTGCTGGTTGCTTTAATCACATTATCGTTAAATAGATCAATAGGTAAATATTATGATAATATACTGATATTGAAACATGAAATGTTGTGTTGTTAATGTACAGAATTCTGTTTTCTCATCAATGTCTCTCTTGCTAACCACTTTGCCGTCTTAAACGTTTTTACATTTGGCATTTTAGGCATTTGAGCTGACGCTCTTGTCCTTACATTAAAACCGACAATATACTTATCACCATTAAGAACTAGTTTTCTAAGACTTATAATAAATATGTTCCCCATGTTTATTTTCCATCCAAAAAGCTAGTGTTGTAGTTATGTAATGCATTTAAATAAATATATTTTATATTTTACGAGAATGCTGTAATAGTGTTAACAAAGATATGAATCAGACATTAAAGGGTCAAACATTGTTTTTCCATCTTTGTACAGAATATATACGGAACATTAGATCTTTGTACAGAATATATACGGAACATTAGATCTTTGTACAGTCCTATGCTTTCTTCTGATTTGGCCTTACCTTAGTGAAAATGTACAGAAATCAACATTGAGTTCACTAGCCAGCAAGTGAAACATGCCAGTAACCCAATCTGGGTAGCCCCACCCAACCACCGACATCACTTGTGAAACCGTGATGATAATATATATAACTTTCTTTTTTTAGTAAGACTACTTGTTGCAGTCTTACTGCTGATGATAAAGGGTTAGACACAAAAACTCCAGCTGCCCATTAAATAATTGAAATTTTACTATTTTAAATCAGCTGGAGTATCAAAGAAAGCAAAAAGCTTCCATTTATTAATCTAAAATGGTAGACATAACCACTTAGAATTTTTCCCAGACAGATTATATCCTCTGCCCCTACTATTGGTTCAGTAATTGAGTTTTACTCATACACACACCATATTCATGTATTAAATGTTGAAGACGCAAATATAGTGCAGTGGAACATGTTTGACATGGCTATATTTTTTCTATTGAAATTCTTGAAAACTAATACATTTCTGCTCTCAATATTTGATTGTCCTTTGTTTTAAACACAAAATTAATACAACAATGTGAAACATTTTACATTTAAATTATTCAAACATTTTAAATTGACTTTTTAATTATTCGATACTGCTTTAACTACTCCATGCTGCACATATATAAGACCTTTTCTAAGAATATTCTTCAAATTTGACCACTAAGACATGAAACAGTACCATAAAAAAGTAGACATTGCTATGTCACTTTTACTTTCTGTTAAATCCTTATTATCACATTTACTGGCATTACATAATATTGTCATTGTCTCATCATACACACAGCTAGGCTGATAATAGAAGCTAGCTAGCGGTCATACATGGCTGTGTTATAATGTAAGGGGAATGCTTCATTAAAACATAAAACTAATGTTTTAACATAATGAGTACATTAACAAATTATTCAATCAGTTGGAAAATAATAAAATATACGAAACCTTTTATTTCCAAAGACATACTTTTTTTTTTAAATTATTAATGCCGATTTTTCAGAAGTAATTTTCATTCAACGTTGAAACAGAACATGGGAAACATTTTGCCCTAGACACTGTCTTTAAAATGCATATATATATATATATATATATATATATATATATATATATACACCAAAAAGCTAAGTACAGAGCTTTGCAAAGAATAAAAGGCTACTCTGGCCAACAGACTACAGAAGCCAGCACTCTATTGAGTATATGGAACCTTCTGCTTTGCTATACCCAGTATACCCAGACAAGGATCTACAAAATCAGTAGTCCGTTCTGGTAATGAAGTAGTATGTTCTACTATATTAAAACGAATTAAGTGGATAGTTCCTGTCCTTTCATGCCAAAAAACATGCCAAAAAAAAGAACCTGTGTTAAGTCATAATAACAATGTTACAATTAAATCACTAGAGTAGACTTTCTAGTCAGAAATTATGTCATGTGAATATTTTTCCAAAGTCATAAGCAACGGTCATAGATGATGCATTATGATGCAACATGGTCTCTTTTTGGCCAAAAAATGTCCGGGTGCCAAACTATATATTTATTGGTAAGTTTGCGTTTTTAGCCATTGTGAGACAATAACGCACAGCTTCCAAATCCCTTATGAATAATGAAGAACATTAATTTGCAGTTTGTACAATGAATGGTCACAGTATAGAAATCATTGCTAGGGAAAACTGACATACTGAATACTGATGTTTGACAGAATTACATGTTTACTGTAATTATTAAAATGTTATGTTAAATTATGTCTCTTGTATTTCCTGTGATCTAAATGCAAAAATAACAGAAATCTATTTAATAAAAGTAAGGGGACACAAGTCATGTCGCAACTTCACAGCTGTACCCATAATAATAATAATGCACACACAACCGTCTGTCTGTCTTATTGCTATAGTAAAATTCTGTATTCTACATTTATACAAAATGATGTAAATACACATTTCAAAGCATACGGCCAGTCCGGGTTTAAGGTCTGTGTAAGGCTGTCAAGAACCATTTTGCATGTCTCTAGGATTGCCACTACAGGTTTTGTTTTGTGAGTGACATATTGCTCTGTAATCTTGTATGACCACGTAGTTACATTTGCTATTCCTTTGTATAGCACATTAATGTAATTTAAAAAACAAAAACAAATACAGTGTGGCATTGGGCTCAACAGATGTAACCCTCAACCCTGCTAACATACAGGAAAAATATATATACAGACAGTATACAGGATTGATCCCAGTGAAAGTATTCAGTTGACCAGAGGTGTTTGTACATATGGTTTAATGTTGGAGTGTCCATGTCAATCAATTAGGAATGTCTGATAACTGCTGAAACACTTATGAAGTAAAGTTAAATGTATATTTTGACCTTAAGCATCCTCTAACCAGAGATTAAATGAGACAGTCAACGCGGAGAGACCTTGTTTTCAAAAATGGAACAAGGAACTGGTCTCTTTCTTAAAATACTGCATCTACCAAGTCCAAGTGTGTGTATAAACTGAATGCAATTCCTGAGTCTTATCGCTTAACCAGGCTTAAGACACCCTAATCCTAAGTATCTAAAGAAGAAGTTTGTCCTTGGGAAAAAACTGTAACAGGAAAATGAAACTCTTACAAAACATTTATAGAAGAAAGTATGTTTCTTGGTTCATATCAGGGCTACTGACATACCTCTGAAAATATTTCTGTATAAAAATGAATGTAGCATAAAACATCTTTGAAGCCTTATCAATACAGCCTGAAAGGATTAAAAGGACCAGCAGCAAGCCTTACTATAGGTTTATATACGTTTGCTGACATACTAAAGTAAAGAAGCAGAGATTTAACAGACAAATGGCCGGACCAAATCAAAACCATTGTGCCACAACTGAGATTGCAAAGGGACACAACGCGGAACCAAATCAAGCCCATACGGCCCTTCAAAAAATCCTATCGAATCAAACTGATTAGTGAAACATAAACGGTTTTAGAAGGATTTAAACTAGAAAAGGACAATCAAAGCACACAAAAAACAGGCAAGCTTGAGGACCAGAAAGCTACATTTCTGCAAATTGTGGAATTCTGGTCAGAATTAACGGCATCCTCAATGCTGAGACATGAAGATTCATCATGCAATACCATCAGGGAGGCCACTGATCGGTCCAAACTTCTGCAGCAGGACAATGACCCCAAATACATGGCCTAGATCATAGAGAACTATCTTCAGTGAAAAGACGAACAAGGAGTTATGCAACAGATGGTATAGCCTCCACAGAACCCTGATCTCAACATCATCGAGGATTACCTGGACAGACAGAGGTGTGACAGCCAAAGTCTGTAGAAGAACTGTGCTTGGAACAATCTATCAGCTGATTGTCTAATAAAACTACACAACATTGCAGCTAAGAGAATTGATGCAGTTTTAAAGGCAAAGGGCGGTCACACCAAATTTTGATCTTTTTTATAGTTTTTTTTTAACTGTTTATTACCATGTATAGTATTTTTTTTTTAATTTAGAAACTTTTTACTTCATTATTTTTGAAAGTATCTTCACTTAGCAGATCTTTTTTACATGCCTATGACAGTACTACATGTACGACGATTCCATCTGTGACTTTGCCGTTACGTTCAGCTATTGAAGTGTTAAAAGCAAATTGCTCCATTACAATCAACCTGACTACCAATTTCCAGTTTAGTGAATGAAAACACTAATAATAAGACAGAACATGTGAAAGTTGTCAACACAAACTGTGCCAATTATCATATGAAACCTCTGCCCACCCCCATTGAGGACTGAGAAAAATTTCATTTGGTACCAGGAATAATAAATTGTGATGAAAAGTTAGGAACACTTATCGAAAATTGCTGTCAGCATGCGATAGGGGTTTGATTTGGTCCTGCCCAAATGACATCTACATGCAGACACTGTATACTGTGTATGCAGACTGTTAAGCCAGAAATAGACTCCCACTGAATGCAAAGGAAATATTATCTCTTTCGATAGACTGTTAAGCCTACTGGGGACCGCAGAGGTTTTTACGTCACCTGGTTGGATGTGTCATAGAAGATTACATTATAGATTTACATCGTTATATATTATGTTTCTTTTTCAGAAACATACATAAAATTACATTTTCATTGTTCAAACCTGGATGTTCATTATCTAAAATATCTGACATTAGCCAACCACGCAGAAAAGATGCAAACTTTTTAATTTAAAAACTCTTCCCTTCAGACCTGCATTTGCCAGTTCCGGAAACAAGCTAGCCAGCTGCTCCCCAAAGTCACAGCATGATTGTGAGTACAGGATACCAAAGATATTTAAACGTACTCAATGAAGTGAAGTAAGGTTAAGTAAGCCACAAGGATGTCTAATAGAGTCGTCAACTATTTAGCCATTAGCCGGTGCTTGCAGAACACTCTGGGAGAGGCCACGTAAAATCAATAGCAGGTTACTGAGTGTCCAGCGTATGCACGCCTCAGTTTGCAGACTCCTAGAAGGGCAGATACACAGCATACCTGCACACCTATTTGTGTGGTTTATATTTTTTTGCATTGCATTCGGTTTCCTGCTGAAAGAAGGAAAAAATGTAATAAAAATAATTTTAAAACCATGGACGCAGAAAGACAAACTGCATTTATTATATATTTTGATTTGCACTTTATTGGAGTTTGATTAAATGATGGCTCTTTATGTACTTGTTTATACTTGCAAAGCATATTGACACCAGGGCCATTGGGTTTACGCTTTGATAGTGGATTTTTACGTTTGCTTTTTTTTTTAAAACGTGTGTGCGTTTGGTGTTTTTTTTTATTTATTACATTTTTCTTTTCTTTTTTTTGTTCATTCAGTTCGCATGTATTTGCGAACACACAAAGTACAACTACAGAGGATGCTTCCAGTAACAGTCTTTGCTGTGGAATAGAGTGAACTCGGATTGCCCCAGAGTTGGTGGAGTTAACTGCCTCCCCCACTGCTGGACCCAGGTGTGGGCTGGGACCAGGGAGGCCAGCAGAGCAGCAACCTGTCCTCCTTTCAAGACAGCATGCTCGTTTGGTTGCTGTTCGAGGGGAGTGTAACCATTATTGTCTAAACCTTAAGAATATTATGTTGTGGGTACAGCGCTCTGTATGCAGGTTGGGATGAGGGCAGGCGCTGCCAACCACCAGATCTTTCCGCAGCCGGGCTCCGGTTCTAGCCCTACTGTAATGGGTGGAAGAGGACTAATTATATAGTCTTTTCTTTGTCCTAGAAAAATATTGTATGAATTCCTTCTTTTTATGCCTTATTACTCTACGTCCTGGTAAGGCTGTTCTATAGGGACGTGGGTGGATCTGAACCAGGAAAGGACATTGAATCAGAGTTATTATTTTGAATTAATATTTCATGAGGATATTGATTCAGAATAGTTGTGCTATATTAGTTTATTTTCTTTTTTTTAATTATCAAGTGTAATCGACAGAAACATAAATAGAAAATTTCAACAAACAAATTAAAATTTATATGAGAATTTTCAAAATAAGAATCTCAGGAACAATTACATTTTTTTAAACCAACAGCATTTCTTTAATGCACGAATATTCCTGATTGGTTTTAAGATCATATAGATCATATAGACAAAAGATCATATAATATATATTATTTAACTATAACAAAAGACCACAAACAAAAACTCAAATTTGTATCAAATGCCCTTGCTGTGTGTGTGACATCATCCCATAGAGAAAAAAACATTATTTGGCTCTGCTTTTTATAGCTCTGGTCATGTTTGACAAATAGAAGTCTGTCGGCAAGTCAAATAACAAACATGGCCCATTTAGTCTTTTCCCTTTTTCAGTAATACTTGTAATAAATAAATACATTGATTAATAATAATAACAATAATAATGATAAATAATCATGAACAACAAGAATTTGTAATAATGTGTTATTAATTAATATAAGTTTTGCTTTTTTATGAACGTATGTGGGAAGACTCGTTCAGCTAAAGCACAGGTTGGGACAAAAAAAACTTTGGCAGTCGACTAATCAGTATTTAATCTTCTGTGTAGAAGAAATAAGATATTTACAACAACAACAACATCAACAACAACAACAAAAAACACTATTGAAATTAGCAGGTAGCTCAGCCACAGTCTACATACACTTGCTTGCAACCCTTTCTGAGTCAAGCAAGACTGAAGACACGTATCATGCCCTCTAACTATTCATTCCTCTTTCACAGAGAAAAACCAAACGGCTGCTGTTATTTGGACCTCAATGGGTAAAATAGAGTACACACTGAACATACAATGCGTATGAAGTGTTTTATATATATTTTTATATTTACCTTTCTTGAAATATATAATGCTTTTTTTATATATTGCGATTCATACGTATTTGGTCTCACTTCCAATGAAGCTTGAATCTAATCTAAATATGTGCCTTAACTAACTGGAAATAAAGAAGAAATTATCATTACAGAAATTTACCATAAAATTCCTGAAAAATTGTAGGTTATAAATTACCAGCATACTTTCGCTGTGTCACACCTGTATTATTTGCTTACCTCCCTGGACCTTTTCATTTAAACTTAATATTTAGTATACATAAGCATACATTATATTGCCCGTTATTATTTATAGATAAAGTATGTTTTCAGTAAAAGACCGTCTTGTTCCAAATAATTAATGGTGCTGTCTGATGTTAATAAATACACAGCGTCCTTCTGAAGGAAGCCCCAACAGGGAGAGCTTCAATTTGTCATCACACACAAAACAAAAATGCGGACTGCATGAGGGGATTTCTTTAGCTTAGCAGATCATTTATTTATATATAACTAAATGGTAATTTTATTTAAACAAATAAATGTTGAATTAGTAATCTTCTTTTTTGCAAATTTTTTGCAAATTCCACTTTACATACATATTCTTAGTCTTAGTTCCCCAGCAATAACATCAGAAACTGCACAAGGGAGTGCATGTGTTTCCTCCAACCCACCCTTCTCATTTAAAACAGCACAGACCGTGCAGCTTATAGAGGAGGTTTGGGGCTAATTGGAGGAGAGGCACATCCCTGACAAAAAGGTACTAGCCCAGAAACCCATCAGGAGTCGCTGTTAGCCGGTAACAAATAACTACCCAAGTCGACTTAAGGCCATTCAGAACTTGAAAATTGGATTTACAGGACCAAGCCTGCCTTTAGCGGTTAGGCAATTTCCAGAGAATGCGTCCAAATATATTTTTTAAAAATTGTTTTAACCTAGTTTACTGAAACCTAAATCACAGCATCCTTAATTTATACATATGACAAGAAGGTTAGTCAAACTGGAATTTGGAATATATGAAATTGGAGAACGACTCTCAGCCAACCCTACATGCTGTTCTGAAGCCTTTCTGTCTCAAATATACTTTATTCAGGCCCGGTCTTCATTGCCCTACCACAAATTCAGAAGGACAGACAGCTACTTTAAAAGTTAACCATATTTGGCTTTTGCCTTCTGACATTACTAGTTTTTACATAATTGTGTACTCTGCTTGCAACAAAACATACAATGTGGTTTTTGCAAACATTTATCTTGAAAGACAATGGACGGCACTAGTGACGTTTGTGGCTCACTTTATAATCATTCACAGCGCTTTCAAAGCACATCTATTGTGTTAAGAATACACCCTTTAGGTGTAAGTTATTCTATAGGCATTCAAAGTAAGGGAATACCGTTTTATTCTTAACGCAATATTGTCACCTCTGGCTTGCTTTAGGTCACATTGCTTTAGGGGATATTCTTGGAAGGCTTTATTTCATTACCCCACTTGAATGTCTGCTATGCTCTGGATCACTGTAGTAAATTAAGCCTTTATGGGGTAGCTCACCTGTATCTTATCACTCAACCAAGACTCAGAACTATTCAGAACAAAACCCAATGTCAAAATGTAGATGTGACATTAAATATTATATCGCATTTGAATCTACAATTCAAAAGTTATTTTAAAATTATTTACAACAACTTTACGTGCATTTATGTGCTCTGTGAGCAGCAATTTCTTTCAGGACGACTGAATGTTAAATCCTTAAATGTAACCAATTCTTTACTAATTCCTGCACCTATAACCTACACGGACATCGTGTAGATTGTGTGTCAATATTTTACCAGGACCACTTCATCTTCATTATTTTTACAGGGATACAGTTTGATTAACCTATCGAAAGGGATTTTTCTGAGGTTATTTCAATGCCATAAAATGAACATGGGATGGGTTTACACGCCAAAAAATGCAACTGAAATTAAGCAGATACAACACAGAATTTATTTTTGATATGAATCATTCTTATATTTACGTCTTGTAAAGAGCAAATGATATGCAAAACATTTAGTCCCGACCACCTCTGTTAAAGGATTATTTATTAATTGAAAAATAAAGACCAGATTTATAAGTTGTACTTTGTTAATGCTGTTCTAAGTGCGTTTAAGGTGGAAATAACTGTCCTACATTATCGTGAACCACCGTAGAATAAATATACTACTGTATAGTGTATTTAGATCTTTTTCCTATTTCCAACATTGTCGCGACTTCGCAAAACCGATACGCATTTATGGACACTTCGGTATTTTATGGTAAACGTTTGGCGACCTCCAGTGTACAACATGTGAACAACTGTGCACTGTATCTGCTTGAAACAGGGAAATTAGTCGCTACAGCGCTCCTACTAATTAACCTAAATATTTTTGATAAGAAATTCACGATATAAAATACCCATCGATAAATATGTGTTGTGTATATAGTTACATTTCTCAAAGGAACCTAATATTATGTAACAAGTAACCGTGAGATGAACCAAAAACTAATTTAATGGCGTAGTTAAAAATCCAAACATTAATGAAGGTTTAGGAAAACGACCTTATATAAACACACAACCGTAACTATTTAATGACCGAATGATAATACATTAATATGCCAGGTTAGATATGTTAAGTCGGACACATATTCTATAAAATTAACCAATTCCAGGTATTAAACAGAGCAACAATTACTTAGGTCAGAATGTGTCTTACCTGCGCGGAATAAATCGTTTTATCCACATTTTTTTCGAGAAAAATTCCGTATCAGTCTTTCCTGTAGTCTCCCATTTATGTGCGGTCGATAAATTGTCGATAATCGCACATAAAACAGTTAAGTTAAATACCTTATTCCAGGTATCAAAAATGCATGCATTCCGAGCATTTACTCCCCAAGATTTTGCATGTTAAATTACTCCGAAATGGCTGATTCTCGTTCCACAATTTACAATTAAAAAAAACAAGAAGAGAGAAGATTACATGGGCATGTTTCCTGTTTATCGTCAGTTTTCTTTACTATTATTTTTATTTAACGCAGCTGAATGCACCCGAAGCGGTCTTGGCCAGGTGCTTTTCTACAAGTTATTTAATTAGATGTCTTGAGTCTACTGGGTTGTGTCCATCAAACTTTCGATGTATGCAAAATCAAATGTACTCCTCTGCCACTTCCAAAAATGCAACCAAAAATGACATCAAAACGACAAGGTGAATCGTCGACATATCCTCTGTCTTCAGCTTTGGATATGACCACGCACTTTTTTCAGATCTTCGTTTAAAAGCAGTAAGATTCAGTTGAAGGAAAAAAATAGGACACGTTCAACGATATTATTATGGAAAAGCCAGAAACTGCGACTAAATTTCAGTTCATCGTATTATTTATATATAGAATCGTAGACACAAATTGAAAAACCATGTTTGTTTTTTTATTATAAAAACACAAGAATAAACAAAAAAAGAAACTATTAAGTATAGTAGACGACGTTTGTCAGGATGAGATTCGGGAGACAAGATATCAAACAGGATGAAAGAAAGAGGAAAATTATGCACTTATCATTTGGAGAGTGCAATGTTTCCACACCGCGCTGTAGCTTGCTGCCGCTCTCTGCCTCTCTCCGACTAACAACCTGCCAGTCCAGCTTGGGCTGACACTCTCGTGACGTCATTTTAAAGTAAAATATGTAAAATTGAAAGCCCTCACTACACTCACTAAAACCGCCACCTCCCCGGATCGTCCCGAAGGATGGACTGGCAACGTATGGAAAAATGCACTTGAAGTTGAGTCACGCCCTCAATACTCAAACTCACGGACGGCAATATGAGGTGCCTTCTATGCTCATATTATACACATAGATACACCCTAGAAGAGTGATACAATGATACACCCTTGTTAGAAAGATACAAAGATACAATAATAGTAGGAAATATCTATAGTTTAAATACTTAAAATACAAATTATTTCTTCATACATGACTAGGTTAATATTTAGTTTGGACTACTGATGACTTTACATATGAAATTTATGTAGAGGTGAATTCCTTTCGGACTAAATAAATCAAGACACAGCAGCAATGCAGAGATCTGAAACAGGACTACTCCAATTTTATGGATCAAAGCACCTTCTTCAGAACAATTGATAGGAAAATTACCAAGATGGAAGTTTTTGACTGTATGTGGTCATTTAGAAATATTCTTACAAAATTAAGATTTTTATTAAGTATATATTTTTTTTTTAATTGCAAAATTGTGTGCATACTGAGATTTCAACCATAATAATGAATAGTATATAAACACGCAGTTGCCAGTTTATTAGTAACACTTATCTAGTACAGGGTTGGACCCCCCTTTGCCTCCAGAAAAGCCTGAATTCTTCAGGGTATAAATTCCACAAAGTCTCAGAACAGTCCTCAGGGATGTTGGTCCATGCTGACCCGATGGCATCACACAGTTGCTGCAGATTGAATGGAGATATGGTGATGCTGCAAACAGCCTGTTCCATCTCATCCCAAAGATGCTCTTTTGGGTTGAGGTCTGGGGCCTTTGCAGGCCACTCAAGTCATGTTACTGGAAAGAATGCCTGTTTTCTTCATTATCCTCCTGAAATTATCCATGTGACAAAGCCTAAACTCTAGCCGTAATTGGATGCACCTGGTCAATAACCATGTTAATGTGTGTTGTTCAAACGTTATTTGGTATCAAGGGATCTAACGCATGCCAGAAAAACACTCCTGACACCATTACACCACCACTACCAGCCTGTACCATTTAAACCAGGCTGGGTGGGTCCATGGACTCATGCTGCTTAGGCCAAACCCTGTCCATTGTTGGTAATCACGTGCCCACTGGAGCCACTTCCTCTTGTTTTTAGCTGTTGTGGTCATCTGATGTAATAGCCCATCTGTGGCATGGATCGATGAGTCGAGCATTCCAAGGTGTGTTCATATACAGCACTGTTTTACTGTGACATTATTTGTTTGTAGCCTTTTAGCTTGCATGATTTTTGCCATTCTCTTTCGATCTCTCTCATCAACGAGAGAGGACAGCTGCTAACTGGATGCTTTTTTGTATGTCACACCATTCTCTGTAAACCCTAGACACTGTCCAAAAAGTTGTTTATGAGACTTTGAACATTCCAATGTTACATCAAACAGTAACTGAATGCCTCAATGTCTGTCTGCCTGCTTTATAGATCAAGCAACGGCCATGTGGCTCACTGTCCATAGGAGTGATTCATTTTTGTTAACGATGATACAATGATATGTTCCAAATTTCAGACTTTAAAACATATGAATTGTTTAGAATTTACAAAACAATTGCCAATAAGGTGAAAAAGAATGTGGAGGAAAGGAATGATTTGTTAAGTGGCTTTGTGCTAGCAGCAGAGAGTAAAGTGCTATGATTTTCTTCATCAAAGAAAAAGAATAAGTAATGTGGTGTCTGACTGTGTAATGGCAAAGCTTTTTATAGTTGTTGTACCAGTGAAGAAAAAAGACCAGGAGTATTGACATTATTAAGTAGGGGGGGGGGGGGGGGGGGGGGGGGGGGGGGGGGGGGGGGGGGGGGGGGGGGGGGGGGGG
>JAOVYW010074510.1:41106-51597 GCA_025775045.1 Hiodon tergisus | reverse complement strand
GGATTAGGGTAGAACAGTGGTCAGTGAGGAACAGTGAGGATTAGGGTAGAACAGTGGTCAGTTGACAGTGGGGATTATTATTTATGGTGGAGAAGTGTAATGCACTTTTGTATTTTGTCTTCTCATGTTTAAGCCAGTAAATCCATTTAATTGTTCACTTGTATTGTGACCGGGAAAGCTAAAACTAGAATAGTGTAATACGCTTTACCATATTAAACCAGTCATTTCTCAATTGAAAAAGCCCATCGTTTAAAACAAAACCGTCTATTCCATCAATGCAATTGCAAGTCCGCCTTTAAGCATCACTCATTTATATGAATCAAATGGTCAGGGACAGATACGTTTCTTCTAAGCTCCATTAAGTTGTATGTCAGTCCCAGACATTTTTTAAAACGCATCTCAGCAGAAAGGAACCAACTCTGTGTCCAGCGCTGACATCGAGGCCCAGTACCAGCAGGACATGCACGGATCTATGAACTTCACACTGAGCGGCAAACCCTACGTGCTGGACTTCAAAGGTACCGGAACCAGAGTTACTGCAGGACCAGATAGACAGAACCACTTCAACACATTTTGGTGCTGTTGGTACCCCTTCTTCAGATTGCATGTTGCGGTTGCCCAGGTAACGCTGTAGCAGATCCCGTTACCGGCTACCATTCTAACATTCCGTTTTATGTTTCTTTCACAGCCTGGACTCAAACCAACCTGTCAAGCAACAAGGTCCGCAGGATCAGACGAGTCACACAGTGAGTTGGACCACCCCACAATGCACTGGGATGAACCTGTACAACCTGGCTGCAGGCACCATTCCGCTTCATGCCAAAGAAAATATTTGACTTCCAAGTTTATATTTAATTCAGTATACAAGAGAAAAGGTTATCTCCCATCATTATGGGCGTACAGCCCATCCACAGATACAGGTGCTGCCCTGCACCCACAGACACAAGGAGCTGCCCTGCACCCACAGACACAATGAGCTGCCCTGCACCCACAGACACAAGGAGCTGCCCTGCACCCACAGACACAAGAAACTGCCCTGCACCCACAGACACAAGGAACATCCCAGTCTTCACAGCATTCAAAGCTTACACTCGCCTCACTCACTTTCAGGATGTGACCCTTTACCTCGGCACATTAGTGTGCAGCATTCCATTAACGTCGGGCTGCCATGCTCAGGTGACTTTTGTTTACAACCTTGGTCTTTGGTCATCGGGGTAGGGAAGTTATTTTCCGTCATAAAAAGATGTATATAAATCTAGAATGCATGTGTGTGTATACACTGGAGTCATCTCCTCGTCACGTTTACTAATTGTGGAACCGTACAGAACAATGTTTTCCTCCTTTTGTGCTGCTCTAACTTGAACATTCTGCTTACCCCAGTAGAGAATTTAAACACAAAGCTGAATCTCTTTGAAATGTTTAAAAAGGCCAGAGGACCTTTCCTACTGCACAAAGCAGCCATATACCTATACTTGTATCACTTACCATAATAAAATGATTTACCTGAAAATAATGTCGAAGCGAGTTCTTTTAGACTGACGTGTGGACCAAACTGCTGTGGCACTATTCCAGGGGTAGGTATAAATGACCCTCTGGACTGACAGCAAGACCACAAAATGAGACCAATTTGCGACATTTTATCGACATGAAGCACCTCATAAAAAAACCTAATCGTGACATCTGTTGTTTAAGTGGTTTAAACACGGGAGCCGTGGGGAGATCTCTTTGGCGTTGTTACTTGTAGCCGCGTCGAGGAAACCGCTTGGATTTCGTGGGGGTATTCACATTTTTTCCCTAAAAGCGTATATTTGCCCTCTCCTCACGTGTCTGCCGAGCGTGATTCGCTTTCTATTTTGGGAGAGGCTATTGTGGAGCACTGGGGGCAACACACCACCTTCACCAGTCAAAGTCCACAAAGATTCCGCCAATACAGCTCTCGCATACAAAGGGTCAGATCGCTGACGGAAGAACAGGTTTATGCTCTGTGACAGTTCAAAGGTTAAATTTTTTTATAAATCTCTAACAAACAGTTGAATGATTTAAGCCTGGTCGAGCAGGAGCTCTCTCTTATCTGCTGGGGACCACAGAACCAATGACAACCCTGCAGTTTTACACCAGTCCGTAAGCATTCTACCGTCGCCAACCCATGTCCAAAACACTGGTTAAAATCTTTACAATAAATAAATTAGACAGCAATGGTAGAGAATATTAGAATGTGTCTTTTATATATATTTACAGATTTTTGGACATCACCACTTTCACGATACAAAGTTCACAAAGATACAGCCAATACAGCGCTCATATACAAAGGGTCAGAACTCTGGTAGAAGAATAGGTTTCTGCGGTCTGCTCAGTTCAGCCACCTCGTGTGACACGAAACGCCCACGGCACACTCACGGGGTCCCCGTTTGTCCCCAAAAAAAACCGATATATCCTACATGGCCATTGAAAGAGTGACGGAAAGGACGAGCCTGACCCAAACGGGAGGACCGATCACGTGACGTCCCCTTGGAGCCAGCATCATCCAATCCTTGCTGAAATCGTAGACAGGAAAACCAGAATCCACGGCCGCAATCTCAAAATAAACACTTTTAAACTAACCAGCAACGGTTCCCAAATGGGAAGTTACAGCAGTAGCACCTGACCCTCAGATAATTATTGCATTCCCCTCTTAAGGCCTTCCGCTCATTATAAATGACTGTAGAAAACGCTTCCACACACAGCGGAGCTACAGCCGACTTTAAAACCTGTGTGTGGTCCATGTGTGATAAATCTCGCAGGGTGAAAAAAGATAATAACACATAAGACGTTTATGTATATGTATATGTATACGCGTGGGTATAAATAATTCCAAATAGCTCACACAGGTGTGACACGCAAAGTGACCGGAGAGTTGTGGGGAAAATTAGTAAGATCACAGTTAAGGCTTACATTTCAAACTGCTCTGCACTGCAGACAGTGAAGAGCTTGATAAAGTATATTACTTTCATATGTACATGACCAATGTGCCAAAATTTTAAAACAAACCAAAAAAAAAAAAAATTTGTATTCCATTTAACCATTCCTTCAACATCTCAATGGATACAAAAATGTTGTCAGTTAAACCCAGTCATTCAGTTCATCGCCACATAAAAACAGCATAGCCTACCTAGTCTCACACACACAAGGACTGAAAGTACTGTTACTTTGCTCATCGTGCCCTCGCACGCACAGACGCACAGACAGACACACAGAAAACAGCTGGAAAGCATCTGTCAGTCAGCGCCTCACTCAAAGTAGGACACGCCACTTGGTCCAAAGAGAAGCAAACCAACGACCCCGCAGAACTTCAAATTCCAAAGAGCTCTCAACACAAGTGTCCGAAATGAGGCGGTCCAACAGCAGTTGGTCGATATGACAGATTACCAGCAACACCGGAAGAGGAAACCAAACAGGCCCATATCACCCTGCGGGCCTCCCACCCTGGGGCAGGAACAGGGCCAGGAGGTGTAGTGAAGAGCGAGCAAAACCAAAATCTAAATCAAAACCAAAACCAAGGCCAGAATGGGGTTTCCGTGGAAACAGCAGTGCGAGCCTCCAGCAAGAAGCCCAATTTTTCCGAGCCACCCCCCCCCCTCCCCGTAAAATGATTGTCTGTTCGCACCCATGCTTCACCATCAATGCTGACCTGTATTGTGAAGCAATATACTTACAGGCCTCACCAAACCAAACATCACAGTTCCACACAGGACACCACTCTGACTGGACTTTAAAACAGACTTAAACTTTCGATTTAAAAAAATAATAATTTAAAGAAGGAAAAAAAAGCACAAAAAACCCCCCAGTTTTAGTCAGCCAAGGATTTGCCTTGTTTTGGTCTTTCCTTCTCTCTTTGACCCTCTTAAAAGGGGGCGTGGTCATGTAAATGAGATTCTATCCGAAGAGGTCCTTCAGGTCATTATTGACGGAGGCGCTTTGCCTGAGAGCGCCTGTAGTCGCAGAGGGCGTAGCCATTGGCTGGGAGAAGTTCTGTGGGCTGAAGAAGGGGTTGGCCTGCATGCCAAACCCCCCTGGGGCCCCGCCCATGGCTAACTGCGGGGGCTGCTGAGGCCCAAACTGGTTCACCCAGGGGCTGGGGGCTGCTGTCATGGGGGCCGGTTTGGAGGCCATTTGGTTCAAGCTGACTTTGGGTTTCTGGGGGGCGAAGAGAGAATCTAGGGCAGACAGGTCAGGGGATTGACCAGGCTGGGCCTGGTTCTGGTTCTGGGTCAGGGAAGTGAAGTTTGGGGTGCTGGTGGTGGTAGCCAGGCCACTGTACAGCCCAGGCCCGGCCGGGCGCACTCCCAGACCCACGCCCACCGGCGAGTAGGCCATGCCCGAGCCGAACCCGTTGCTCACGACTCCCACGGGGGGCCCCACTGAGAAGCCGGCAGATATCGGCGCCCCTTGCCTGGGCCCAGACCCCAGCGAAAGGCTATTGAGCGACGTCATGTTGTTCAGTAGACTGCTGGTCAGATCCTTCGCCTGGAGGGAGAGGGGAGAGAGAGAGAGAGAGAGAGAGAAAATCACTACCATATAAACAAGTTGGCCTGATCAAGTTCATCTGAAAAATTTGCATTTATAAATGAAAGAAATTTCCAGCCCAATCTATATCAAAGGGCTCTGTCTGTGCTCAGTTGAGCGCCTTCAGCGACCGAGACACTCAGGAGTTATAACAGATCTAAGCCCCATCTTGCTTTGCCCCTCCCCCTCCTTTCCACTGGAGCCTCAGCCAGCGACGCAGTCATTTTAATTCTGATTGGAGGAACGAAGCTTAGCGACACGCCACTTAGCGACCTGGAGAACTACCGAGACATTTCAGCCTGGCTTTAAAGGGGGGGGGGAAACGGAGGTGGCTGTGCCCCTCCGCGCTTTCCAGGCCGTCCTGAGTCCCCTTGCTGGAGAAAGAGAAAGGAGGAACGGTACTTGTGAGGAGGTGGTGGAGGCCGTCTTGACGTTCTGAGGTGCGAGGGGCTGCTGCTTCCTCAGTTTGGCAGCCTGCTCCTGCTCCTTCGCCAGACGCTGTTTCTCCTCCAACGTCAGAGACACCTGGGGTCAGGAACAGAGAGAGCGGCATGTTAGAGAGAGGGGGGGATGTTACAGAGAGAGACAGCGAGAGAGAGAGGAATGTTACAGAGAGAGGGGCATGTAACACGGAGAGAACGGCATGTTAGAGAGAGAGCTCCAAGTTACAGAAAGAGAGACAGACAAATAAATAAAAATCTATTCAGCAAAACATAAGCCAAGAAACTGGAGATCCCCAATTAGACTATATCATGGTTGTCTGACGGGGGTAAAAACTTCACCACAGAAACTGGAAAGGGATTTACTCTGGATTGCTGGGCGGTCGCTGTGGAGGGTCCCTGCTCTTTCCCATCAACGTCACCGCTCACAGAGTTCCCTCCGAAGAGGTTATCAATCTGCAGAGAGAAAAACAGGGCCTCAACTTCTCTTAGTTTTTTTCCAACCTACTTAAATATGGAACTGGCAATTGTGCAACACCCTCCACCCCACACAGGAAGGATGAGGAAGTATGACTAATCTCTTCCACACTGCAGGCTACTGTGAAGGGGGAGAGAGAAAAAACTTAAAAAACTTTTTCACCATCTATGTTTCAATTACGCCGATTATGTTCTAATACCAAGAAAGCTTAGCAAAATGTTTAACAGTAACTGCAAGAATGCTTGGGCCATTCTGTTCGGACATTCTGTTCTTTTCAAAAAGTTTGCAGGAAAAAGGGAGGTCCCATGGGTTAAGACAAGGTGTTGCTATGTTGTCCTGAAATGACCGATTCTGCCAATGTCAAATAACCATTAAAGAAATGGGGGCTCATTTCTGTAGATGGAATCTAACCAATCAATGTTCCATTGCAGGGGTGTTGTCTGAAGTCTGAATGCCGTGAGAACGCTTTGGCTGTTCTTGTGGCCTAAACAGCCAATTCAGAAACGTTTGAAAAATCTCATCTGGTGGATCTCATCTTGCATTATTATCAGAAATGTCCATGACCCTACACATCTGGTTGTAGAGATGAGCTGAACGCAAAAAACAGCGACTGAAGGAGGTACTTCTCGTTGTGGAAGAGCCTAGAGAAGCCCCGCTGGTTTTAGCCAATTATGTGCCTCCACTGCGCTCCCCCGTCACATCTGGCTGTAGAGATGAGCTGAACGCAAACCAGCGAGCTCCAGCTCATAGGGCTCAGCCTTGTGCTGGAGTGAGCGCCTTAAAACTGGGCTGGGCCTTAACCTCCTAACAACGCGCACAGGGATCATGCGAGCACACAGGCACGTTGCGGAGCATCTCCGCTAAGCCCTGGGAGACCACCACCACCACCCCCCCCCGTTGCCAGGGTGATGACCTCACCTCGTTGCCAGGGCTGGGACGGGTCTTGGGCTCCTCGGGCTGGCCGAGTTGGCCAGAGATGTTCAGGCTCCTGAACGGGAGGAGAGCAGAGCGGTCGTTAGCGGCAGGATTCAGAGGCCGGGGGGGCCGGGGGACCGGGACCGGGAACGTCACGGCGACAAACACCTCTGCTGCTCCTGCATGACCTGCAGCTGCTCCAGCTTGGTCCGATGCTCCGCCTCCATCCGGGTCAGCATGTCCCTGATCACAGCCATGAAGGAGTTAAACTGAAACGGACACAAGACAGCCGGCGCCGACTGAGAGAGAGGAGAAACGCAACGCGCTCCGCTCTTGCTCGCTAATTCCGTTAGCGGTCAACAGGAAACACCTTAGCCAGAACCCCTGCAGCCAGGATGGCCATACAGGAGTGTAAGGCGTGTCAGTGTAACGTGCGCCCCGCGCGTGTGATAGCGCCGTGTAAGCTTTCCTGTACAGCACCTTGCAATCCTGACACTGGAGTAGTTTACGACATCGATTCCTACTCTACCAAAGCAAATACATATACAAGTAGTGAACCCTCAGCAGAGACCGGGACTTGAGAGGAAAACGGATGGAGCAAAGCCCAAGCAAATCCAAGGGGAATTTGGCTGAAGTCTACCGAGAACCTAAAACTAATGAAAATTCACCATTCAGCAAGACTCAAATCACAGGGCTAAAGCTAGACTGGAGTGGCTTAAGAATAACAAAGTGAATGTCCTTGAGGGTCCCAGACAAAGTCCTGACCTGAATCCTATTGAGAATCTATGGCAAGACTTTAAAATAGCCGTCCATAAGAGATTCCCTACCAGAAGAAAGGGCTAAAATTACTCCAAGCCAGTGTGGAAAGTTGGTAGAGCAGTTTCCACCCCCATTGATGCAAGGGGGGGGGGGTTAGTCGTGCAGTCGACAGATTTCGGTTTTATTTCTTTTGACATTCAACAAAACGGGGCATCGCTGGAAGGGGCTGAACACTTCTGCAAGGCACAGGACGCGTGGTCATTAGCGTCACTGAGCGTGTCCGCATGCGTCGGTGGGCAAGCGGTTGCACGAGAGAGGGCCAGACACTCACCTGGTTCAGGTTGAGGTTGTTGTCGATGCTGAGCGACACCAAGTGAGGCAGAGTCTTCCCAGCCAGGTTCTCTTTGGGAATACCCAGCTTCTTGTGCGAGAAGGTGCACTTGTAGATCCCTGTGGAGAAACGCCGTTCATGTTAAAGCCAGCATCCCTACTCCATTACCACTGCGTGAGACTGAGGCGGCTTTATGAAAAATCGGTCATTAGCGCTGATATTTGTACAAGCCAAGCCCCTTACCCAGAATTCCCATCAGCACGGCGGGTTCTCGGGATGGGATCTGTTGGAGGAAGGGCAAGATCTCGTCGATGACGTACCACTTGTCCAGGTACTCCAAAATCTTTCCCAGACACACCAGGGAGTTGACTCGTACCTGCGGGCCGGACAAGAGCCAATTATTGACAGTCCTGAACCATGTCCAGGATAAGCCGTTTAACACCGTGCACACGGACTGGCCCAGTGCAGGAATTCTAAATGCGCTCCTCTCCCACAGATTTGGGTCAAGGCCAAAGGAGAGAACACAGCATGAGAGAGAACTGAAAATGGGTGGGGGGGGGGGGAGGTGACAAAACCCTGTAATGAGAAAGATACATGTTTCGACATCCAAAACAAATGACCACACAAAGGAAGTCCAATGTGAAATGAATGTGAAATGAAAATTGTGTAAATGTGAAGGGCACCCTGAATCCCCAGGGCCTCTGCGTTAATACAGCACGTGAGGCCATGAGGGAGGGACCATCTGCAGAATCATCTCCCAACTCACCGCCAGCGAGGAGGTCTGCAGGCAGGCAGCTTTGATCCGGGGGATCAGCGCGTTCTTCATGGACGGGTAATCGATCAGGTTGGCGAAGGTGGGAATGATGTTCAGGCACAGTTCCTGGAAGAAAAGCGTGCATCACCAGAGGCCAAGTTCTTAACTGGTAGCAGCAGCCGCGAAAGATGATACATTTCGGCTTCAACCACAGGAACACCCAAAAGATCTGCTTGTGTCTGGCTGCACAGATGTGATCGCGTCAGCAGCATCCTACCTCTCCATAGCAACGCCAGCATCCTACCTGTATCTGGATGGAGGGAGCCTCCAGAGCCCTGTAGACCATGGGCAGCACACTGCTCTTGATGTCCTCGGCCGGAGTCTTTGTGAGCAGCAGGTCCATCTTTTGTAGGAAGATCAATAATATCTGGACGAGATCGACAGACGTCAGTCAGTCAGTCAGTTGGACAGGCATACAAACCGGCTCCGAGAGCAGAGATGTCCGTACACACAGCGCGGGGGGAATAAAAACCCGCAAAGGACCCACGCAGCACGAGGCGGCAGACGGCTGTACGATACATGCTTCAGCCTCACGAGAAACACACAGACAACCGTTTGGTACCACGTAACAAGGCGAAGCCACTCACCATGTTGCTAGCCTGCAAGCGTGGAACAAGGAAAACACAAAAACAGCAAAATGATTGAGCTGCACTGTACGAGACGCCATGCCTCAAAGGACGCCCGCCATTTCAGCAGCGTGTTTCCGGCCAAACAGCAGGAATCACTGATACTTTTGTCAACCTCTTCATTTTCCCATTCTGGCGAGCTGTAATCCACCGTATTTGTTCCGTCCAGTTTAACTTCCTCTCTTACTTTTTCTCTTTGCTGTTTAACGGCAGGCGAGTTGACAGAACTGGGGAGGGGTGTAGGGTAACCACAGTTCGGAGACCGGTGCCCCGTTGTGAGGATGGAGGGGTACCTGCACAGGCTCCTGCTGCTTGAAAACAGGGGTGAGGTCGGGCAGGATGAGGCGCACGTACTCCTCCTTGGTGCACTCCTCGGCGATCAGCAGGACGTTGGGTAGGACGAACGGGACCATGTCCGGGTTCACAAACTCCGACGTCAGGCCCGGCAGGATCCGAAACACCACCACGCGCTGTCAACGTAACATCGCGCAAAAGAAAGATCGTTATATTCAGGAGTTATGCAAATGAAATCACAGAAAGGCATTTCAGCCAATCACCACCGATCTCTCCTTCAGGCGGCCAACCGCGTCGCAGAGCTCACCTTGGGTAGCTTGGGCAGGACCTTCGGAAGGCCTTTGTAGAACTGGGACTTCTGCAGGTTGTCCCTCTGGAACAGCGAGTCGAAGTACTGCAGGGTCACAGCCCCCACGTCGTCGAAGAAGGGGATCTGCCGGGACCCACAGAGCACCCGAGCGTCAATCACAGGATGAGCCGGCAGAGCCACCGGCCCGGGATGGAAACGGCTGGAGGGCGTCAACACTTGCCTTGGTCATCTGGTCGGCGTCGGGGCGGACATTGGGCGTGACGCTCAGCAGCATCTTCACGTGGTCTCGCACCTCCTCCGGCATCCGGGACAGGGTGCCCGGGCTGAGCCGGCTCAGCTGGAGGAATGCCGTGTCGAGCAGGTGGGAACCACGGACAAATCAGCACCGAGACAATACGGACAAACGAAACCTCAGCTAACTGTGTCGACTACTTCTCACACAAACGTATAAAAGACACCTGGAAATGCAAAATGCAACTAAAGCTTAAAGATAAATCAACAGTACATTTTCAAGCATCTTTATTGGGTTTGATACTTATTTTCCATTATGAGATTTAAGACTTAACAGCTTCACATTCAACCGACATCTGCCTCACAGACAGACAGACCAGTGTACAGATTGGGGTAGTGCTGACCTGGTCCAGCTGCTTGCTGAAGCTCTTAAAAATGTCATGTTTGTTGACCTGGAAGATGGGCCTCCCTTCGTTGAAGACCGCGTGCATGACCACGCCCAGCGAGTACATGTCGGAGGCGGAGTCACAGCTGACGGACAGGATATACTCGGGGGCGAGGTACTCCGGGTTCGGTAAGCAGAGGGGCGGTAGGTTTGGGTCCCACTCCTTGCACGAGTACTTGGGCTGGTTCACACACAACCGCCAACGGGCATGAGAAAGACAGACACACATACACACACACACACACACACACACACACACACACACATGCATTTACACTCTCCAAATCATCTGGGAAAAAGATAATA
>JAOVYW010074510.1:15881-32663 GCA_025775045.1 Hiodon tergisus | reverse complement strand
AGGCACTGACCGGGGATGGTTCAATATAGACAATAGGCACTGACCGGGGATGGTTCAATATAGACAATAGGCACTGACCGGGGAAGGTTCAATATACAATACAGGCACTGACTGGGGATGGTTCAATATACAATACAGGCACTGACTGGGGATGGTTCAATATAGACAATAGGCACTGACCGGGGATGGTTCAATATAGAGAATAGGCACTGACCGGGGAAGGTTCAATATACAATACAGGCACTGACTGGGGATGGTTCAATATACAATACAGGCACTGACTGGGGATGGTTCAATATAGACAATAGGCACTGACCGGGGATGGTTCAATATAGAGAATAGGCACTGACCGGGGAAGGTTCAATATACAATACAGGCACTGACTGGGGATGGTTCAATATATAGTACAGGCACTGACTGGGGAAGGTTCAGGCTGTGGGCGATCTCTCGGTCCACACAGGTATTGGAGATGACCAGGTCTTCTCGGTTACACGGCTGGGCACCTCTTTGCAGCTTAGGCGTTGTGAGAATGCTGTCCAGAACGGGAAGCTCCACGATCTGCAGAAGCTGGAGCAGGGTCTGCTGCTTCCACACATCCTCCACCACTGGAGAGAGGCAGAGAGAGGCCTTCTCATCGCAAAGGAAGAGACACCAGCAGTATCGCAGGTGCATTGTGACGCACACAGACATAAACACTCACACTAGAGATGAGACCAATGGTTTTGCACGTGCACGCAGACACACACGCAAACACGCACGCTCACACTAGAGCAGAGAGACCAGCGGTTTCACGCGTGCATGCAGACACACACACATACGCAAACACGCATCCTCACACTAGAGCAGAGAGACCAGCGGTTTCACGCGTGCATGCAGACACACACACATACACAAACATGCACGCTCACAGTAGAGCGGAGAGACCCGATGGTCAGGAAGAGTAGGGAAAATATGATTAAAGAATGACAGAACAGAAGATCCAATCTTTGCTGCTCTAAAAAAAAAAAAGCAGCAACCACACAAAAAATAAATAAGTCGAAGCTTTGATGTGCAAATGAATGACGGAGAACCCAGTGTTGAATCCAATTCCTTTGATGTAGTAAAGAGCTCGGGGCTCAAAAGCAGAACCTGTACATTGCAATTTAAGCCATCACACAGACAACAGCCCGGGTGGGCTTCTCTAAACGCCTCATCAAAACGTAGCATAATTGTTTATTCATCTTCTGGGGTCTGCATCATGTTTAGCTTTTATCTGTTTCAATGCAGCACCTCTCTCCTCACTTGATTATACAGGGCTGCCCCGAGTTCAGTCAACAGCGTGCCCTAACTCCTCAGTAACTAATGAACCACATCAATTACCACTCTTCAAAGAAGATTCATGGCTCATTTAGGCCATTTCCTTTGGCCTGCACAATTTTTAATAAGATGCACTGAGGCACGTTATAATTACAACTATCGTATGCCACAAGCATCAACACTTTACTCAAAGCCTCGACTCCACTACGTTTGTGACATGTTCGACTGACGTCAACGCAGCTTAATTCGGATCCACGGTTGTCATTTAGCACTAACTCACATCAGAAGCTTCTGTGGCCGCAACATCTAAAAGGAAACTATAGATTAGCTGGTGTTGTGATATCAAATCCATCACATCTTCTGGTAGGGGATTTATTGTCAGGTGTTCCTTATTAAATATTTGTTAAGTTATAGGCAAATTGATGTACTGCCCAACACAGATTTATTATCGCTTATTGCTAGCTTTAAGCAAACTGTCTGCTGATCACTTTGTAACCGAGTAGCAGCCTTACAAGGATGAGCAACACTTGGAGAGAGTCCTCTTCAGGCATAGGAAGGAAACAAGCAGAAGTGGCCTAAGGGTCAGCTGTTGTGGTCAATGCATCAACAGCACGAAAAGGTCAGTCCTTACGTCAGTTAAAAGATGTGTTGCAGTAAAAAAAGAAACAAACAACTAAAACCAGAACTAAGCAGAAGAACACAGAAATTAAATTACTGAAGAATGATCAAATGAAAAAAACTTAGTCCTTTGGACAAACTTTTAATCATTTGGATTCATTGATAGTAAGTTCATCTACTGACCTACATTTATATATTTTTAAAGAGCCTGGCTTTAGGGGGGGGCTCTGATTTAAACGCTGGCATGCATATCCTCAAGTGGTCTTGGAATATTACTGAAAATTGACGGTATACTGATAGCAGCACGGGACAAACTGATTTTACTTTACCAAGCTACCCCAAGCGGTCTTATTGTTCCAAATGACATCACACAGCAAAAGTAAATCTTTGTTGGTTCTCTGATGCCTACCTCTTTTGGACAGGATATTTGCCGGGGGAGCGGAACTCAGGGTTGAAGGCATGGAGGGATGCAAGTTGATGGTCTGCAGCAGCTTCTCCACCATCCTATCCGAAGTCTCCAGAGCCAAAGGATTTGAGATAGTCCTCGCCTGATCCAACCTGAGGGCCGGTGATTAATTAAACTTCATAAGACTGAGTAACAGATATAAATCACATTCGGAGGGAAAAATGCACTGCCCGAATACCATCACCAAGAGATCATACATTTCCCATAAACATTTTGCTCACACACAATGTAGCCCAAGTCTTTCCTATGAACTGCACTAAGGATTCCGTTGCCCCTTGGTGTACATTTGATTGGTGACTTGGATGACACAGCCTTGAAACATCAGTCATAAAAGCAACAGTCAGACCTGGGGACCTTCCTCCTGGGCGTCAGGTTCTCCGCATCGCTGCACTGCATCGCGGAGCCTGGCAAACCTTCGCTGTCCAGGAAGCGGTACAGGCTGCAGCTGGCGTCTTCAAACACGGCGTCCCTGTCCCTGCGGAACAGCTTCTTTCCGACGGACTCGAACACCCTGGCGTCCATCAGCGCCTGGCAGAGCCGGGCAGCCTTGAGCCGGGAGACCTCGCTGGAGCAGAAGCAGACGCTCTGCATGAGGTGGCTGAGCACGGCGTCCACCGCGTCCGAGCCCGTGAAGCAGTCGTCATGGCTGCGCAGGTGCTGCCGCCTCCGCCTGACCTCCACCTGTGTTTGCAGGGCGTGGATGATGTTCTTCCAGAGTTGCGTGGCCTGAAACGGCCCGGAGAAACCTGGAGGCGGGGCAGTGAGGTCGTCTCAGTGACAGGTCATCATCATCATCGGGAGACGGATCCTTTAAAGATCCCACTACGGTACATCATGCATATCCAGTTAAGCAACAGAAAAAGGTTTACAGTGCTGGTTTATGGCTAGCTGCACCTGTTCTACCAACGCCTTGATGTTAGAATGTAGCAGAAATAATTAGTTTCCAGGGTGCATAGTTTAGCAAAGAAACTCATCCATTGACGTGAATTCTTACGCGACTAAATGAAAGTTCAATTAACTACGGTTTTTATTTTATTTTTTAATCAAGGGTTAAGCACCTTGCTCAAGGCTACAAATACATTGTCTGGGACATAAACTTTCAACTATCAAGTAACAAAACCAGTTCGTTAAACACTGCACGACCATTAACAAGAAACTTGCTAAAATAGTGTAGCAATGTGCAATATTGATCTAGATATTCGATACATTGAAAACTCAGATATATTTACACCTGTATATCCAATTAATATAATCCAACTACTTATTTACTTTACACTAGCTCCTTAATCGGTCATACGTATCGGTGTAGGCATGTATTCATTAAAATATTATATTACAAAAACATACGGTAGGTACAAACGTGGCTTGAAAACTAAACACAAAACACAAGATTCAGACCAATAACCTCACTGTAGTATAGCCAGAAGGTCAGTTACTCTCTTACTCCAGAGTTCATTGATAGTTATTCAGTGTTAACTGCTTGAATAAAATAGCTAACTTAGTAATTAACGGCGGTCTAATAGCAGACAGGTAGTCAACCATAGCTAGCTTACTATATGTAGCTAACACAAAGTCAACGTCTAAGATAGCAATAAAAAAATAGTTTTACAGCAAAAACTATACTTAAAAAAAGATACTTTCCGCACCTTTGTGCATGGTTTCTCGAATACTACTTGTTTGACTGTTCAGTCTTCGAAACCGAGGAGTCAAATCGACCGCCATCACTGACCAAGAAATGACGCAATACAGAATGCACCAATAGCATCAGTATATTTGAGCACGTAGGTCAGGGTCGGTCTTTGAGTGGAAGATAACGATCCGCCTGTTATTTTTGCTACTGTCAACAACGAGACGCGTTTTTTATGCATACAACGCCATTTTGCGACGTTGAAAAATTTTAAAGGTATAACATCCCCGGATATTGTTATTGAATAGCGTAATCGGCAGCATTGATTGGAACGTGTCTGGCGGAGCTATTTGGTGTTTTTTTTAACTGGCCTGCTTCTCTGTTCTTGCACATAGAGACATTGGCGAGTGTGGTGGTGTTAGCTATAATGAATACAGTATATATACACACAATATAGTATACAGATACTAGATTTAATTAGACAAACATTCGTTTCATATATACAGATATATTTACTTAGGTAGGTTCATAGTTAAATTTAGTTAATTTTATTGTTAGATATATAAAGACATAGTCTGATGTAATTAGTGAGTGACCAGTTAGATGTGAAGGATAAACCTAACAATGTGTGAATACGTATCATGTTATTCACAAATAACTACTGCACAATGTGGTGCGGCTTGGTACCATGCCCGTAGCATCACTCAGTGAGATGTCAGATGGTTTAACATCCAAACGATATTTTTTGTTTTCACTGAAGAGTAGTTTCATATAATCAAATAATAACAAATTGTCGATTTAACAGCCGTAAATTTTATGGACGTATTTATTTCACCAATGGTACAGCTGCATTACATGGGTTATAACAGAAACCGGATTGTCCGTCGTAAAAAGCAAAATAACTAAATTTAACTAATTTTAGCAATTCTACACATCAGAGTTCCCCCCGGGACCACGTTCTCTGCTTTACACGCGAGGAAGGACAGCACTGTCGCAGTGGGGAGATACTCCTCTGGGCCGAATCCGAGAAACGCTGAATATCAGAGCCACATTACAATTGACTGCACAGCTTCCATTTTCAAGTGATGATGTTAAACGACTGAAATCAACGGAGACATCCAAATACCCCCCAATTACTAGAACAACACTACTTCACTGTTTGGTGAGGGGCAAGAAGAAAACAAAAAAATAATCATGCACCAGACCTTGCCCTTAAGAGACTCCTCGTCTTTGGTCACCTTCTCTTCAGGGCTGTTTACACTGGTAGGACAGGAATATTAACACTTACATAAGACTTTATAAATAATCAGTACACACAGCAAAGCGGCCATTCAGGTTTGTTTTGCACATCACTCGAGGGATATCAGTAACCTCTGATAACATTTAAACATGCATAGTTACAACAAAACGGCTTCAAATCACCACACGTTGCTTATTTCTCATTTACTGCCCACTCGCAATTTACAAATTAACGTTAATGTTCAGCAAATGCTCGATTGCCGTTTTACGACCAGAATATAGAGACCCTTTAAAAATTAAATTTGACCTATTCTCCTTAAAGGTGATCATGGTGGTTGAGGACGTGTTATACATTTGGATCTTAAATGTTGACCGCACAAATCAATTGAAGGCGTTTTAACTTGCCACATTTCATATTCAGACAAGATGTTTACATCTTAGTCTAAAAATACTAAATAAAATTAAAGCAAACTGTGGCACAAACACAAGTTAATGACATACAAGAAATATTGCTCCACCAGTCACTTTAACAAGTAAGCATATATAATCCTTTAATCAAACTCATGGGTAGAATGCATTTAAAAATTAATTATATAAAATTGGGTAAATAACTATAAATATAGACGCTTTTCCCTTTACGAAATACAAATGGCTTCAGTAACAATATTTTATCAACGCATCTCACACCCCATCACATTAACCATCTTAGACCATATTCTCCAAAATAGCAGGAGAAATGCAGGTCACTTTCATCCATCTTAAAAGGCAAACCCACAGCCTAGAGTAAAATGTAGATTTATATACATACTTTATGTATTCCTAGTAAAAATTACTATACAATACCTTTTTTTTTCTCCCCATTCAATTTACATGACATTGTTGTAAGCAAAGCCCTACTACTGTTGAAGCTAACATATTTTCGATCCATTACTACATACCTTTTGTTTTTTTTAAAGTACCGAATTTCTTACGTAATGGCACAAAATAATCAAAGTATGCCGCGTCAGTATTGCACTACGACCTGGGGCTTACAGCTTTGCAATGACAGAGACATGCAGGAAGTGGAGGAAGGGGCGCGACGCGGTTGATCCCCCCCCGGGTTTTATTCCCCCGAGTCAACAGGGGGCGCTGCCATCGGCTGGGGCACAGCCCGAGTCGAGTCGCTGAAAAGCAGCACCTTTAGGATGCCCATGTAGAAGGGGCTGTACACCTGCTTGTTGAAGTTAAAAATGCTGACAAAGCTGGCTCCAAGCATCCCCAGCTCCGGCTGGATCAGGGCAAGGCCTCCTGGGGTCGGGGGTGGACTCTGGAGGGAGTTGGGCATGGTGAGGAAGTTCTTAAAATACAGCCGTACCCTCTCCTCTGTAAGGGGGGGGAAAAAAACCCAAAAATAAAACGACGTAATCCATAAATGAAACGACCAACGAGACATTACCAGATGCTCGTGGCTTAGACAGGATCACAAGGGCTTATGGTCAAGCAACAGTTTCATAATCAACTAAAGCATTTAACATTCATATCAAACCACCCTTGTCTGAAGTGGAGACACCCTTTTCTGTTAAATGTACACATCTGCCATTTTGCGCGAACAAGGAACAATATCACTAAAATTGAACATTCCACACTGAAATTTGTTTAGAAATAATCATTGAACAAGGACACCATTGAGTACATTTTCACAACTGGATTAGATTAACTTTATCGTCCACTCAGAGTGGAAATTTGTCTTTTATCATGGGAGCGGTCAGAACGACACCCCCAAACCAAGAGTTGCTTTCCGGTCATTCCGGACAATCAGAGACACCTTTAGCGGAGTCCATACTTAATAGTATCGTGCTGCATAGAAGACGTTCGTTTCTTCACCGCCCTCAGACTAGTTATCCACTAGGCTGAGGGATAAACAGATTAGCCCAAAAAGCTCCTGAGTCAGATCCACAGGTCTGACCCCCTACTTAAAGGTCAGCTGGACTAAGCTTAGCCTCCTAACCCAAATGCAGTGCCACAATAGGGGGGAGGGAAAAAAACACAACACATAACAAAAAGTAAAAGTATCCCATAGGAATTCAAAACTAGAACGAATGGCTCTAAAGTATGCATGTTGTGAAAGCGAGTGTAGGATACTAGATTTCCAGGCATCCTACCATTTACCATGAAGAGAGAAAACGGAGGAGACTCTGGGATACAATGCAGCCGCTGCCCCTACCTACGAGGATGCGGACGGGGTTGTTCTCCTGGACGATGCCACATATCTGGCCCTTCAGGGTCACCTGATCCTCAGGAGGGAGTGCAGGGTAGCCACGCTCCGTCAGGGACTTGTTCAGCTCACAGCAGATCTGGGCACTAGCGTTTTCCAGGGCCTCGAGCAGGTTGAAGTCCCTGCAGAGACAGGGGGTATTCTAAAAAGGTGGGAGAATTAACCCGTTCCACTCCGCAATGCAGGGAAACTCACTGCTGAGAAAACCATCACAAGAAATTTGTGACAAATTATCAATTTGATGGAATAGGAAAATCCTTATGGATTCATGTTTGATAAATCAATACTCAGAAAAAAGGCTAAATATTCGCAAACTCAAGAGCTTTAGCAGGAACAAACTCCCCCCCGTCTTGTAGAGCCACAGTCCTAGACAGAGGGCTGGATGAGTGAACAACGACAATGCTAATCCCATTTCTTAATGCCACCCCAAAGCCGTTTGTCACATGACTAGAGCAAAAGCAAAGGGAACCCACTGGCTGTGCATGCTCTCCAGCAGCACACCGGTCATCCTCTTCAGCCGGTCGCTGAGCGCAGGCACGCCCGAGATGGGCCCGCCGATGGCGCTGTAGATGATGAGCAGGACCGACCCAATGGCCCGAAGGAGCTGGAGACGGCGCTGGAGCTCCCGCAACCGGACCTCGTCCGTCATGAAAGTCTGAGTTGGCAAACGCGCACAGCCTGTGAGTCAGGGAAGGCCAGTCCAACTGTGCACATACGGTCAGCACTAAAGTCAGGTAGCATAAAAAATAAATAAAAAATAACCAGGGAAGGCATTAATGGCCCCAAAAGAGTTCATAAGAGGACCCGGCAATTAACACAAAGCAGCCACCTCCATCAACCTGAGCCGTAGTCGCTTCCAGAGGCGGGCCCCGCAGACCCTCCGAGTCTAGACTCACCTCAGGAAGCAGGGCCCGCTGATAGTCCCAGTTGAGGAGTCTGATGTAGGCGGTGTTGAGCACCAGCATAGGACTGGGGAGGTTTTGAACGTTTTTCCCCGGCTCACCCGAGGGCATGGAGAGCAGAACCTCCTCCAGTGAAGCCTTGATCCAATCTGTGGTGTGGTCCAACGCTTCTGAAGGAGCACATTGAGGCGAATCGTATAAGAGAAACCGTCATTAAAAAAAAAACAAAAAAAAACTGTGATTTACTGTCCAGATTCCACATCTTGAATTGAGTTTTGGTGTGAATTTGAATTTGGAACACAACTCAATATTCCCCTAAATGGGAAAACTCAATAAATGACAGTTGGTTGAGTTCATCACTGCACCATAGAAGCTAGTAGTATCATCTGGCTACGGGAGAAGCAGTACAATGCCACCCCGTCTCCCCCCGTAAAGGACCATCATGCACCACGGGAGCACACAACCCATTGTAACCACAAGATCCCTTTTCAGATGGCGCACACACACCAGTGCTCAAAACCCCCGACACTGAGCAGCCATGAGAGTGTACGGAGCACACGCATGCAAGGATAACCACTTACTGGGAGTCCGCTCAACAATGCTCTGAAACTTGGCCCTCTCGTATTCTACGGACTGCCTTTGCAGCTCAGGCCTGAGGCTCTGGATGGTGAAGTTCACCATGTCCATCTTCATCAGGTCCAGGACACGAAATATTTCCCTGTGAAACAGAATTTTATACCAGACCCGTTGCCAAATGACAGGCACATGCAATCGGTACCTTTGTGAAACAAAATCTAATTCAGATTGCATTTATTGTTTTTTATTTGGCTATACGGAACACTCAGATGAATCTGTACAAACACCCAAATCAAGTTCCAGAGAATTAATAAACTTTACATAATGCAAATAATCTAAATTCCCAAATGGACTTACTTAAACATTAATACAATGTTGGCAGAGTTCTCCTTCAGCTTCTTAACCTCCTCATCCCTGACTGGGGCACAGAGCTTGCCCATTACGGTGATGATGTAACTGGCCAGGCCCTGGATGTCAACTGCATCGTTTTCAACCTGCTGGCGGATCAGGTCCATGTCCAGAACCTCAGAAATCTGGGTCCGCAGCCGGTTTGCTCCAGGGTTCAGGAAGGAGAGCAGGATCTTCAAGAAAAAAAATTAAGAAATGAAAGTGAAAAACAAAGTAACAGAGGATAGCTGGAGTCAATGCAGATCCCAGGCTAAGGAGACACACTAATTTGGTCCATTTAATTAAATTACAAGATCCAACATGTGCTATGTGCTCCACGAGTTCTACATAGTTCACAGTTATGACACCCCACTTCTAAATGGATATGATCATCATCGAGCTTCGCTTATTGGACCTGGCTTGTACACGGTTCTGTGACCAACCACTGGTAGGACGTGCTCACCTCTCTGATCTCCTCCAATAGTTTGATGGCGTGATCATACTCTGGACGATCAGTATTTAGCTCTGACTCCAGGCAATCCCAGAATGCCCTGTGCACAATGTCTTTAACCCTTTTCTCTAAACTGGAATGCAAAGCAGAGGACATTCAGGATGCAGTTGCTAATGCCACATCATTTGGAAAAACTTCCCCTAGGGGTTACACAGGACTAAGGAAACTAGGTTAAGGGATGTTCATTTATGAGAACAGTTTGTGCACAGACTTTCTGAACAATCAGGTTAAGAGAAGATGTAATAGAGCTACAATGTAATAGAGCTGAGAAATGCACCCCCAGTCAGTGACTTTAAAGCGCTCATTTGACATGCTAAGGTACCTGTTTTTCGGCAGATTTGGCTGCTCAACATGGAAGTTCCGGTTCACGATGATCTCGTGAGCCAGGCTCAAGTTGGACAGGTCCCGGGCAGAGGCCATTACCTCATCAAGTATTACGGTTTTCGGAGGGCTCGCTGGAGAGAAAAAAACAAGCACGTGCTGTAACTGAAACCATTAATGTTAATGAATTTATCACATGAATGAGAACAATTAACAGAGGCAGTAAAGCAGCCAGCACCAGCCTGAGGGGGAAAGGGTTTGAGGCTTTGAATGAGACTTACAGGAGGGTGAGCTTTGCTTGCTGGAATCCCCACTAGTGAAACTCTGACGGGAGCATTCAAAGTCACTAGAGGACGTGACGCTGTCACATCTGTCGGAGGACTCCGTGTCGCTGCTCAGGTCCTCGCTTGCTGTCGTAGACATGGAGGAAGGGCGCACGTCGTTCCGCGGCATCGTGGGAAACGGCCTGCGCGAAAACATTCATCCCCAAGGTTGACCATGTGGGTGAACGTCAGCTCACTTCGCCGAACGCAGCTTTGAATCAGCCCAATGTTAAGATTAATCGCTTCAGTAATGCACACAGGATGCATGACCTTTTTGGTACTTGTCACCTGGAAAAGCCATTTGTCGTCAACCAATTACAGCAACTGTATTTTGAAAATACTTAAAATCAACTATTTTTTTTTTTTTTAAATCAGGTGCTGGATTAAGGTAAAACTGACTGCTGAACCAACAAAAACTTGTTTTTACGTGCGTTACCAATTCCACCCCCAGTCAGTCACCATGTGGACAAAAGGAAAAAAACAACAATGGGTCCTTGTAACAGCTGGTTGCTACCATGGAAACAGCTCAAACTTTATACAGCTTCACTGGAGCCAGAGCAATAAAAACAAATTCAATTTTAAAAACAACAAAAACAAGCAAGGAAACTTATTTGCGCTATCCGAGTTAAACTTTAATCCTGCGTTTTGACCAAGATAAAGGGGGCTCAAACCAACAAATGTGCATGACCAGAGGCAAAGCCAGTCACATAAAGCCAAGGCTGATGGATCGCCACGTCCAAAAATGTTCCTCTGCTGTGTTACCGCCCTACACTACATAGCAATATTTAACTTAAACTGGAAGTTGTTAAGGAATCACTTCGAACACCCAAATATAGGAAGTAATTCAACATCTACCCCAGGACCTCTTACCCTTGCTTGTGCGTCAAGGCAACAACGACTGATGCCAATTGCCTTCCGAGCATACTATAAAAAGTACGGCGAGTAAAAGTTTTGCTTAATCTCAATGCGTAGAAGAGGTCGCACAGAAGTTATTGGGTCATTCATACCTGAGTGAACAACGTCAGCGGAGACCATTCGGGAGAAAAAAATTAATAAAAAGTACTAAAGTCTCAAGAAGACGGGGTAGGATCTCATAAGAGTTACAGCACGCTGACAACGAAAAACAGCTCCTTTTCCCTTCTCCACCGCTACTTTAAAGACGCAACAGATAAACATCGCAGCATGATCGCTGGTGCACGAACATAGAGTAGATAGCAAACGTACTCAGCATAGCAACTCTCCTCGCATTGGCTAGAGATTCGCGTCGTTCATCCCTAGAAGGCTAGTGGCATAACGCTACAGTACACAGTTCCATCCGCAGAACAAAAAAAAGGACACTACGCACGCGTCAATGATCAGTACACGTGATCGGCGCTCCAGCTCCAAAACAAGAGAGTTAACTACACCACCGCCAACTGAAAACGCTGCGACATTTCACAATACAGAATTAACTATGCAAACCGACTAAAAGCAGGACATACAAACACACCCTACTCGTGAATGGAAGATCTGAAATACTCATTCACTCCTGTGACCAGTAATTTTCCACTAAAAAAAGCCCTTAAGCAAACCAAAACTAAAGCAATCGTGTATTGATTAATAACCTTCGCATTGCATAACATTTAAAAAGTTGGTTTAAGCCACTAAATATTAAAGAAAAGACCACAATACGTTTGACCAACATGAACGAAGAACTGCCGATATTCAAAGACATGCTTTTAAATCCTAATAACCCTACCCCGACAAGGTTGTCAAAAGTTAAGCAAATCAACGAGGGTAAATTTCAATGAACCAAAATGTAGCTTGTAAACAAATGATCACATTACATTAAGCCAAAGTTATCATGTGGATACCTAGCTAATGTCATTTAGATTTTTACGTATTACCTTTTTCAAGTCTCCTAAAGGGAGACTCGGTGACAAATAGTTCTATTTTTGGCGTTTTGACGTCTAACAAGTTTCGACACGGTCCGACAGCTTACTCAAATGCAGTGAAGGTCTTTTAAAGATCTTGCCTATCAGCTGGCAAGCAGCATTTGTTACCAATGGAACAACTCACTTTTGATATTTAAGGGGCAAGAAGGACTATGAAATTTTAGTATGTAATAATTAATGTCAATATAATACAAATATATGTAACAATTTTGATATAACTACGTTTATTATAGGTATATATTTGGTTTGTTTTCATACATAAAGGAAGAACATACTTAATATTATTTTCGGCTCACACACATTCGGACCTTTTTCCACGACGTATCATGGTACATCCCAGTTTGCACTGGGGTCTTTGTTTACGGATGTGACGCAATCATACACCATAATAGAAATAAAATGAATACAATTAAGCAAAATTCGTTTTCACACTAGTAATTACTTTTTTGGTGGAAAGGGTGTTTCTGTTATCATAATTACAGGAGTAAGAAAAGCCAGGGGATTTGATATTTAAATGGAAAATTCCTTTCAGTCGATACGTACGTAGTTACTCGCTTCAGTGGACTGACCGTGCTATTGCCCCTAACAGATGAGGAGATGGGTGTCCTACTTCTCTGAAATTTTAGGAAAGCATATAATACAAATTCACGGCGTATTTATCAGTAAATATGTGTTTAGCTGAATTAGGCTTTTCCAATACAACTCTTATTTAATGCAAAATTTAAACATGTGAGGGGAAATTGTCAAATATTATTTTTACATTATTTTTATGAATAACAACAAATTAGCGGGAACTTAATAGTTAAAAGCTCGAATTCGCAGTATTGTCAGTAGACGTTTAAATTAATGTGACATATACAACCAACAAGATCACTTTGCACTTCATGTCAGATTTGCAATACTATTTATGCAGTCGGTTTGATCATTTTCTTCAGGAAATGTTTTGAGGCGGTAGCATGTGTTCTAGTTAAGACATTCGGCTTTTGAGCAGGAGGTCGCAGGTTTAAGTTAAAGATAATGTCCTGCTGTTGCACCCATTGTTTCTTCAAAAAATGTCCAGTTTTTTTTAAAAACGTACAAGTCGCCCAGGAACAGTGCCAGATAAATTAAATAATGCAGCCGATACGATAGTTCTCTGCAGTCGCTGTTGCAAGTAAAGTGGAACCCGTTACGTAAGTAGTTTCCGCACGGACTTATAAACAAAATACACACTATCAGAAAACGTGATAACGCCGGGCAGACTGTAGACTTCCGAACCAAAATAAACGCAAATAAAATTCAGTCTGAAGGGAAAGTTTCCCTATAACTTAGTTTACCCTAAACAACAGCAAAACACAATGGCTAGTCTCGTTCTTGATAATGGAGCATATACGGCCAAAATAGGATACAGTCATGAAAAAGTCAGGTAAGACCGCAAAAACGGGGCTAGCAAGATATAGATTTAGCATATAAAATTGTTAGTAACTACAAATGAAACTGCCTAATGGTATTTTCTTTTTTCTTTCAACGTTTTCCCCCTTTATTTTAAAATCTAACGTGCGCCAGCGTCATCCCAAATTGTCAGTTTCGTTCGAAAACTTCCAGACTGAAGACATTTACTGCAAATCAGCTGGATGAAATCAAGGACCCGTCTGGGCTCTTTTACATTCTTCCATTCCAGAAAGTAAGTGACGCGATCGTCGCTCGTATTGTCTATAGGATCCTACTTTAAAGCTACATGCTGTACTGAGCGAAATACAAATTTAAGCAGCATATTCAATATCAAAGGACAACATATTTAATTTACATATGCCTTTAGACGTTTTTAAAGACTTAAAGGATGTTCTTGTATTTCAGGGCTACCTTGTAAATTGGGATGTCCAGAGGAAGGTGTGGGATCATCTTTTTGGAAAGGAAATGTTCAAGGTGCTTGTTTGTAATTTAATGTAATATTGTTGAGTGTGGGTCATTCTTGTTGACCAGTCTGGAAAAATAGGTACAATGCTCGTACTGGTTTTTTTTTTTTTCCCTGACAGAAGCTCTTACACAAATTTGGTTACATTTCTCTGTTTTTACGGTTTCAGGTCGACTTTCCAGAAACAAGTATAGTTATTACAGAACCCTACTTTAACTTCACCTCAATTCAGGAATCTATGAATGAGATCCTATTTGAAGAGTACCAGTTTCAAGCAGCCCTTAGGATCAATGGTGAGTTCAGTGGGACCTTGATGCGCTCGTCCGCTTTAAGTTGCCCCATAATCATTGTAGAGTAAAGTCTTTCGTGCCTTCTGCTCATACTCTGTGGTGTTCCAGCCAGGCCTGGATAGTTTGTGATTTGTCCGCATGTGGAGCGACTTCCAATGGACTCGTGTTCTGTTGTCTCAGCGGGCTCCTTGAGTGCGCACAGGTATTTCCAGGAGAACAGCTCGGAGCTGTGCTGCATTGTGGTGGACAGCGGTTTCTCTTTCACTCACATCGTTCCCTATTGCAGAGGGAAGAAGATGAAGGATGGAATATGCAGGTTACACAGAGTTGCCGAGTGTCGTTGCAAAGAGACGTAATACACTAATCGTGACATAGATCGGCAGGCCATCTTAATCCCTACTTTGATTTTCCGTAGGGTGAATGTGGGTGGGAAGTTGCTGACCAATCATTTGAAGGAGATAATTTCATACAGGTAACAATGTTAACCTGTATGAGCACAAAATCTTTCCTGTTTCATTAGCAATGTCATTGGGAGCGGTTAGCTGTCATTGGCACCTGGACTGTGACCCGTCTTACATACTTGTTTTAGAGCACTCGTCTCGCCATGTCCCCTCCTGCAGGCAGCTCCATGTCATGGACGAGACCCACGTGATCAATCAGGTGAAGGAGGATGTGTGCTACGTGTCCCAGGATTTCTACAAGGATATGGAGATAGCTCAGTGAGTGGGATTTATCTCACTGATATCGAACCGGCGTTTGGGCTGGTTCTATATCCCTCTGCCGTTGGGGCGATGCTGAGGGCTGCTCTTTTTTCTGCTTTAATGGCCAAAAATATTCAACAGGACCAGCCCAGTGGCCTTGCCAACAGTGTCTGTTCTCTGTCACAATAAAGTCTTCTGCTAGCCTTCATAAAAAAATATTTTGAATCTGGAAATGCCTCTTTCACTGTAGGTTAAAAGGAGAGGAGAACACTGTCATGAGGGACTATGTGCTGCCTGATTTCAGCGCAATAAAAAAGGGCTTTTGTAAGGTAACTAACTTCCATACTCCTGGCCATGTTTGTTAATTCACTACCCTAGTGGTTTACTGATATAAATGCACATTTAAGTCCTTCGGTTGCCAATAATATTGAGTTGGAGATTTATCTCTATTGTTTAGAATTGTTTTTTTTGTGTGTTTTTTTACATGTTAAAACTTGAAGATCTAGGCCACGATCAGTTATGTTGTCTTGGATTTCGATATAAGAAACAAGCCTGGTGGAACAGTGTTTTTGCTAATCGTAAATGCAACCGTGCCGAGTGCTCCCATATCAGCTTGTTGCCAAAGGTTGCTGTACCCTCCGTATCCTCTGCATGGCCCTCTCTCCCCAGCCCCGGGAAGAGATGAACTTCACGGGAAAGTACAAGTCCGGGGAGCAGATCCTCCGGCTGACCAACGAGCGCTTCGCCGTCCCAGAGATGATCTTCCACCCCTCGGACATCGGCATTCAGGAGATGGGCATTCCGGAGGCGATAGTCAACTCCATCCACAACATGCCTGAGGGTAAGGGAACACCGCCTGAGAAATATCTTTTCTTTGACAAGGATGTAATTGGGGAAAATGCTTTTAATTATATATGAAAGTTTCCTACCTGTAATGGTATCGGTTGGTTTACTTGTGACTAGAAATGCAGCCCCACTTCTTCAAGAACATCGTCCTCACTGGCGGCAACACCCTGTTCCCGGGCTTCAGAGACCGGGTGTACAAGGAGGTCCGCTCTCTGACTCCCACCGACTTCCAGGTCAACGTGGTGCAGCCACCAAAGTGAGTCAGATCCAGTTGTGAAAGCAAAGATGCTGTGAGGAGTCTGTGACCGAAACTGCAACTAGGGGGTATCCGGTGGACGAGTGTTATCACAAGTCAACTGGTTCACCCAGGTTATTTTCTGAGTGGCGTTTGGGCCATTTCTGAGTGTTTGAGTGCAATGCGAAATATTTAATGCGACCACAAGTACTCTATAAACAAAAGACAATAAGACATACAGTTCTGGTTGGCTTACAGGCCCAACAAAATACTTAAAGTAATTTATAAAGTAATTTATAAAGTAATTTATTCCCAGCAAATAGCCCTCTACATGGATCAGCACGTGCTTTAAAAATACAAGT